>CAJNSZ010001849.1:0-20546 GCA_905329745.1 Rotaria sp. Silwood2
ACCTCGAGGTTTCGCACTGGGTTTCCTATAAAACTATTATACTAGATGCGAAACTTTAAAGGTTTCGTACTTTCCTACAAAACCTTTTTTTTGTGTACGGAACTTAAAAAGGTTTCGAAGAAAAAAGGATCTTCACTTGGGTACACGGTAAGATCCTTTAAAGGTTCTGTGTATTTTTTATTCGTTTTTTGAAACTTTCAACACATTTGCAAACTTTTTGTCATCTACCGAACCTTTTTTTGAGGTTCCAGAAAGTACCGTTTTTTTTTACAGTGTGTTCCACCGCATATATGCTATACAATTAATCTGGTGTTCCTCTTCATGTATATAATGTTCCACTGCTAATTAGCAGTGGAACATTATATACATGAAGAGGAACACCAGATTAATTGTATAGCATATATACGGTGGAACATCTGCTTAACCAATGCCGATTATGACGGTATTAATGAATAATGATCACTGGTGAAGTGCTGATGTGGAAGCAATTGAATGAAAGGTTCATATCTTTTGAGATCTTCTGTAAAAAGAAAGAATAGTTTAAAGATGATGTGTAATCGAATAAAATTCCTTCATGTTAATCATGCTGGCTGTCTGGTTTCTTTATTGTGAATCATTCTTTTCTTTGTTCTGCGGTCTTTTGTTTTTTTTCTTATGTTTTAACTTTCTCTCCAATTGAGGGTGAATGTTTTATTATGCACTTGGATCATTCAAATGTATTATGTTTTTTTTTTATTGTTTGTTTGTTTTTGCGTATGTTGAACTCGAAGAAAAAGAAATTAAACGATTCGTTCTTCTGGATGCCCTCTCGTCTACTCTTTCTCCTTAATTATTTTTGTTGAATTGACTTTTCGTGGAAAAGATTGAGTGAATATTGTTTGAGATGAGATTACAGATATTATTGTGTACAAAAATACTAAGTTTTTTAATATGTTTATTTCTCATAATCTCATACGTTACTCACGATTTGTAAGTTGAGAATGAATGTTTTAGCATCCCTTAAATTTTGACTGATTGGTTTTAAAGACGATAGTCTAAATATAAAAACATAATAGATTAGTTGTGTTTGTAGGTTGATTTTCTGTAGATTGTAGTGCGAAAACCAGAGCTCGAAACGGTGAAGAATTTTTGCTCCCCGTCTTGCCTTGCCCCGGGGCCTTACCCGATTTTCCGTCCAGTCTCTTTCCCTGAATAGCAACAAAACAATATAATTCGTCTTCATTCATCCTTTAATTTTGTTATTCTCTATTGAACGATGAAATAACATACTACTAGCACCTGTGGGTTGTAAATTAGATCTTTGGTTGATAACTTCATCTGCTACTAAAGATTCTCTGTCGACAGCAGCTGAATTGTGTGGCATTATATACATGTGACATACCAATATGGAGAAATCTGGAAAAATATTTTCCAACTCATCTCAGAATGAGTACGAATTTAGACAGTCTTTGCCTAATTTGAAATCGATATGTATATCGACTTCATCTTTTGTTATTGGTGTAGACTTTCATTTTGTCATTTCTTCATCCATTAAATGTTCAAGAAACTCTTTTGTTGAGCTCTTTTCAATATCAACAGTTGCAGCCAAAGTCACTTTCGGCAGACATGCACTGCAAGCACAATAGAATTTTGCTTTTTGAGCTGTTTTTACCGACAGTAGCCATTTCACTCACATTCTCGGTCCAATAGGTATAAACATACTTTATATGTCGCTTTTACTTAGTAAAGTTTTATGCAAAAATTCGGTTTGATGCCTATAAAATGAATACACTTCTCTTATTTTCTTAGTGTATTTTAATAGCGTGTAGAAAGCTATTTAACAAATAAAAACGGTTCTTAATTCTAGCGAAATGCTGAGTATTTCATGTTTTCGTGGCACGCAACAATTTCGATGTTACATACAGATGGAAAATGTTTATTGAACAAAAGAATGTATAAATAAATTCTACATAAAATTCTGTTTTAGCATCTGAAGTAAACTTTCGGGTCGAGTGTAATTTGCGAAAGTAGTCTATCAATAGACGCTGCTTTTCTCTGTTGCAGTCTTTACCATTCATCTTCCATGATAAAAATAGAATTCAATAAAGACTTCATATTTAACGGAAAACTTTTATATTTGTACGAAGCGTGGAGTAGATAATCTATTTCACACAGACTATTATCATAAATCTTTATGCATACATTATTCAAATACATACTCTACATATCGATATTTATGTTGTGAAACTATCAAGAGGAAAGTTCAGGGATGTTAACTTAATCTCGTCTCGCCTCGCCCCACTTCGCTTCTCCCTGCTCCGTTTTCATCTCTGGTGAAAACCTATATCTGATGACCTTTGAACGAGTGCATTCAGAAACGGTAGTGCGTGTAGCTCGGTCTTCCTCTTCATAAGTGAATTTCGTGGGAACGATGCCATTTTGATAGTTTAACACATACACCATTTGTAGAAGATGTTGAGTTGAATGATACAAGTGTTATCAGCATATCGTTTCCAAAAAATAATTCTCTTATCTTTAAAAAATGATGAAAATTTCCTGTCGAATTCTTGCAGAAAAACCGGAGCAAGTAGAGGGCCTAAAGGAGACCCCATTGGTATTGTAAATTTTTCCATCGAGCAGAAAATGAGAATTTTTCGTAAGAAACACCAGAGGTTTTCCCAAGATGTAGATCGATTTTGTATAAATGTTTGAGGTTATTCCAATGATTTCATTGAATGATACATTATAGTATATAGACTAGTAACATCAAATGATACCATCTTATACATTGATATAGGTTTTGGTAATATTTAGGGTTCTTTAGCGAAAGAAAATAAGTCATGAATAATATTTTTTTTCTAAAAGATCCGACTACATTTGAGTAAGATATTTTCCCTAAGCCCATAAATTGAGAGTCGTGTCATATAATAAAATTTGTCGATAATACACCCTTGGTTGTGTAACCTTGTTAACAAAGATATCAAACTATTCTCTCTTTTAAGTATAGGGTCTTAAGATAGAGAAGAAAATTCACATGAATCATCGAGAACAGAGAATATTTTGTTAAAACATTGCTGTTTATCCATTAATAAAATTACCCTTCCTTTACCTGGACGAGTAATAATTATCGAATCATTGTCTTTTAATGCTTTTAAGATAATGAGACAGTATTGTTATTTAGAATTGAGTTATTGAACGTATGTCACTAGCTAGCATCAGGTCTTTTGAATTCAAAACATGAACATCAACCTTCAGCTAGTTCATAAATATCATGTGATGTTGAAAAATGTTAGTTATTTGATGGTAAAACTGTTCAACATCACTGGTGATATTTATTCGATCAACATGTTTAGGAGTTAAGCTATTATCTAATCTATTAGCAAGACATTGAATTTCTGCACTTAATAGTACACTTTCTAAATTAGCATCTCTTTTTCCCTAATAGTCTTGAAGAAAAACATATGACTATTTGATGGGAGTCTTCGAATAACCGATTCGACATCATGTAACGAACTAAATTAAGCAATATTTCATATATTTTTTAAATATTATTAAGGTATTCGTATTTCCAGTCGATTGTCACATTTAAAAATCGGTCCTGATACTCCTTTTACACTCGAGAAGAAGCTTCGAATTTAATCGATTCCATATGAAAGTAATATTTTGGGTGTTGTATCAACGTAAAAAAGCATCAACATTGTGAGATGAAAGTGGCACTTCAGTATCACCAAACACCATTAGAAACCGAAAATAGACTTTCAAATTAAGCATCATACACACGATCGTATACATGTATCTTTTATAAGCTAAAATCCAACAGACCCAGAAATGAAAACCTATCATACAATTCTGAGAGTAGTAGTACAGATGCAAAGTCTTCAACTAATATTTTTTCCCCAAATATCTCCGCAGAGAGCATCTAAAACAAAAAAAATTTCGAATTAAAACCCCAAAACATCATCGTCATTCGACGGTAAACAAAATACGCGTTTAGTACCATACAAATATCAAGTACTTCCTTCAGAAACAAAGTTTTGAACACAACGATCACATACAAGAAACTCAAATCCTGAAACATCAACTATCAGAAGAATAAACACTAAAATAAGATTTCTTTCCACAGATTTAACTTATGCTTTTCTATTTCTTCCAGATACATTATAAAACTATATACAAGAACATCACTACAAGTACTATCCGCCATAAAACAATTCGAACATTTATAGTTAATTTATGCTATGTATTCGAATAAGACGATCCTTTCCCCGCAAAAGTTCACTCTAAGCTTTTTGGTCTGAAATTTTTTCTGTGGCAATTGGGGAACAAAACTGTGTGCATTTTTTCTTTGAAAAACATTGTTACAGAGACTCAGGAGAAGGTAAGCACTGGAGGTACTATAAAAAAAAACATTGAAGAAGAAGCTTTCTTTTCGGGTGATGCCAAACTTCGTAGGTCGTACGGCATAGGCAAAAGAGAGGGAAAACTTCAATTTTTTGTTTATAAATCTGATTTTGAGAAAATTACAAAGAAAGTTACACATTTTGACTTTTTTCGCATAAAACTTCTATCGACTAACTTCGAACAATTCGAAAAGATTTCGGTACCAAATTTTTATTGGTCCACTACTGATCACACTTCGGTGGAGATGAAGACAAAACGCCGCAATATTTTCAACCGAGAAAAACATATCTTGTTAAGTATTGATTATGCTACCAATGTATATAAGACGAATGACCATGAACAACAACATCAATATTCTATATCAGATGAAAGTTATTTTCGACCAAATCAAATAGAGAACTACCGAAAGCGATAATGAATCGATATTCTAAACTTCTTGAAAATTGACTACATCAACGTTTTAAAGCTTCATAATCCTATGTCGATCTAATGCGCGCTAAACAAGAATTTGAAATAACGAAATCTATTCGATGAAAATCATGACAACCAGAAATAATTTTGCTTGTATGTGACAAACGTGCTTCCTGAAATAAAAACAGGTAAATATCGAGACAATACGAAAGTCTGCCAAGAATTATCCTACAACTCATTGATGGAAATAATAACAAATGTTACAAGTGGATTTACTGCTTTTAAGGCATTCCCCACCCCTAAAAAAAGTCATTTTTCGCCAGAATGATCGAAATTAAGATCAATGCAGGAAAAAATAGCTCATGATCCGATCTCTCATGAACGACAATAATTTTTACTCGGCATCTCATTTTTTTCAAAACTTTTGAAGATTTTCATCATCTTCTATTTGAAAAACAAGCTGTCTTCGAAAAACATCGAAAATCTTTCTCTATTTTTTTCTTGGAAAGAGCACGTCAGTATGCAGGGCACCACATAGTTTTTTTTTTTAAATAAGCTTTTTTTATTATCATATAAAAAACATCTGAATAGAAACAGCGCCATGTTTTAGGAATTTTTTACGTCATTGAACTCTTGATTCCTTCTCTCCGCTCAAAAAATGAAAATTAAAAAAAAATAAGTCCGTGGTGTCTTGCATCCTGACACGCTCTTTCCAAGAAAAACAAATTAAATACGTATATAACATAAATCTGGGCATATAAACTTGGTTTGCTAAATGTGCGATTTTTAGGCTTTGTTTGGTGAATATCTCTGTCAACCATAATGATATAGGGCTGAAAAATTTATCACACCGTCTCCACACCAGACCCGACATCTTCTGAAAATTTCATATAATTTAAAGTGTTCCTGGGCCAAGATCGATTTTTGAGGGGGCAGGGGAAGGACTTGAGGAAACTAAACACGGTGTATGTGTGGGTGTGGGTGACAAGAAGAGTAACACCCGCATCTTCGTTTGCACAAAGGAAGCAAACGTAGTCATCATGTGCAGGACAGAGAACAGAGAACGAAAAGAGGCAACAAAAATGAGTCATGCACTTTGATGAGAATAGAGACTTCGATTCTTTCACGTTAGTAATATTTCATTTTTCAGCAGAACGAAAGCAAAACGTTGGAAGCGTTGGTTCGATTTATAGCGTTTTTTTTCACTTGTTGCAGAAACTCATAGCTTCACTACTTGTATAAAGCTCGTCGATCGAAACAAAATTAAACAATATCATAGAATAAAGCGTTTATCGGTATGGAAAAATCATCATCTGAAGAACAAATCTGTCCAATCACATTGAATCATATTCATGAGCCTGCCTTATCCATACATGGACACATATACGAACATGAATCATGAATGCAATGGGTTAATGAGCATCCAACGAGCCCTCTCTCGAGACAACCACTTCATCCGAATGAAATTTTTTCTGAAGAAACTGCCCAAACAACCGTGGATCCTGTCGAAGAAGAACCATTGCCTAGAACGGAACCAAGAACGACTATCACATTGATACCAACAATCATTCGTCCATCGTCAGATAACCGTGAATGTTCCCGTCAAGTTCGGGCTCGACCGTGTAGACTATGTCTAATTCTTCTAATTACTGTTGGTTTTATATATTTTTGATTGTTTAAGTTACGTTTTATAAAAATTATCGAACCTTGCACAATTCAATTAACATCAAGTACGTTGTTTTGAAGGAAACTAATCATTATACCTTATTTGAATTAGACATTGTTGACGTGTTGTCTACAATCACATGAGTAATAAAATAAATTGCTGAGAAGAATCTCTTACTTAGTTCTATCATAATAATCATTCTTTTACCTTTGAGTGTTTTTTGAATATGTAGAGAACAGTTTGCTATGTTCATCGTTCTTTCGATTAAACATGTTCTCGCTCTGACTAATGACGTACCGGAAACATACTTCTTACAATATTCGAGAATTAAAAATTCATTCATCTTCGCATTTTTCGAAATGATTATTTTAGATGAATACTGTCCAAAAGAAACTTCTCAAAAGACTGAGATCTTTCGTCTTAAATGTCTCCCATATGATAAATATCGATCCTATTCGTGGCACTATATAGCTCGGTCAAATGGAGTGGTCATTACATTGTCTTTTGAAAAAGATACATTTGGATATCTAGACGAAATTTCAATTTATGTACATTGTTCAATGTTGAAATGATCAGGAATGGCAATTTCGAAAACGGTACTATGGGAGAGTATTGCATATGCATGTCGCGTTATTCATCATGTCAGACATGACAAAATGGTCAACATTCTGGCTCCTATGCATATAGAATTAGTAGTTCAACTAGTGCAGTATTGCCGCAAGCAGTTGAAACAAGGATTGGGTGTAGTTATAGTGTGAGTTTCTGGTTTCACATGAAAAGCAAATTCGACAAACATATCTCTGTATTTATGAGTAAGACATTGAATGTGGATGAACATTTCATATGATCATTCATGACCAGATTAGTTTTTTTTGCTTCTAATTTACAGTGTATGATTGGCTATATGGTTTATACTTTTACGAACGCATCTTGTTTTTTCTTAACTGAATCAGTCTTATTAGCATGCTCTAACAAAAGCTTTCTTCTTCTGTTCTCGAAAAATAGAACTTGAAATTATTCGAGTGCTGACAGTATTAGGTGCGAATTTGCATGTCATGTTTGGAATAAGTCTAAGAGTGCATCGTCATTTTTTTTCATTCATTACGAAGCTGAATTTTTCATAAGAAAGCATGTTTTCTGTCAATTTGTGAAGATTGAATAGAGCAAAAAAAGTCGTATTATTTAGTTTGATAAAAAACACACTGTTTGAATTTTCGTCGTTCTCCTGCAAATCATGACAATATGATGCCGATTGGTTTGATTTTTACATGTTCTCAAATCATTTTTTTTCTTCTCGTTTAAGCGACTAATAGTTCGAGAGGAGGGTAAGAATGTATCATCCGTATTGTTGAATGAGAAAAGGACGTTGCTGAGATAAACGTACTCTTTAGTAAAACATAAGAAAACATTTTTCTTATCAAGTCGTAGAAACGACAGAGAACGAACTATTGATTATGTTAACCGTGAAGAAATCGGGAAAAGGTGCACTAAAGAGGGCACGGGTGTGAATAACGACAAGAACCGCGCACCTACATCCACAGCTCGCCTTTAGGATCGTGAATATTTTACTTGGATTAATGGAAAAAGGCTTCGCCTCGTCATAAAAAATGTTAAAAATATATTTCGCATGTTGAACATGACCGGATCCAATCGACGATGTCCCATGGTATTCGACAGTCGAAAATTATTGGAAATTAAAGAACATTGATGGTTCCCGACATTTAGATCCAACTGGGTGACTTTGACGTGGGTACAAAACAAAGGTATATCTATACCCTTATACAAAAACATTTTTTGTTACTTTTTCATTCACAGAAAAATAAAACTATTTGTATTCTTCATTTCTTTATATTTTGTTTATAATGTGGGCGTGGGTCTGATCAGAGTGTAGGCGTATGTCTTCTTTTCACCTACACCCAATATAAAATTGGTTACCATCAGCAAGAAATCATGCTAATCGCAAAACAGAAGACACGATTGATGTTGATCAAAACTTTTGCTTCGTATCTTCGTCCACTGAATGATATCGAGTTGCACTGATTTACTAGTCAGCTCCATTCCTGTTGTGTATTCATTCTCTTTGTCTACTGAGATGCACTCGAGCTCAATCATAAGCCGACATACAACCACAAATAAAAGAGAATCAGCTAAAACGAATATTCTATCATCAAGAGTAAATGTAGCCTTTTTAGTTGACTTAAACCTTTAGAGTTATGTGTAACTTTGAGCTTTCGCAGTTAATGTTAAACTAGAATGGGTGAGACAAGTTGGTATGATTAATATACATTCACAAGTCTATTTACGACAAGATTCGCATAAAGGGGTGGAAATCGAGGAATTGCAACAGGTGGTCGTCTTATAATTAAAGTATCTCAGTTTAAAATTCATTATCAAAGTTTAAAGTGAAACTTTAACTTCAACAAATTTAGCAAAGTATTTCCCGCCTGATCTAGTCTGCAGGCCACCAGGCCAGGTTGGCAGCTCTGGTCTGAAAAATAGAATAGACACTCAATATAAAAGAAAAATAAGATCTTTATCTGTTGAAAGTTAAAGAAGAGACCAATATTAAAAAATTACTTTTGAAATAAAGCAAAAGAATGTCTGAGCGAATCCAATGAAAACAGACAGATATCTTTAACTATCAACAAAGAAATAAGAAACTCCAATCGAAACCGGTCATTGCAGCTCGTTATTCATACAGTATTTTCATCGCCATCAAAGAGAACGGATCCGCTGTTTATTATTTACTGTATATATTGTTCAGTACGAAAAGATTCCTTCTTACAAAAGCGTATCCGCTTCCTCACATTTTGAATATTCGGGTCGAATAGGCACAAGGCAAAATCATGACTTTCAGCGTGATAGCTCATATTTACTCTCAAGTGTTCCATTTCTTCTTTATCCCTCATTTTTGTCTTCTTCTTTGATAAACATATGCACGATATACAGCCATTGTATAAAATTTCGTCATTCTTTGCAACTATTGAGTAATCTTATCTTTTTCAGTTCTTAAAGCAGTTTTATATCTGCGTCGTGTCAATATTTCGTCAACCTTGCTTTGTGTAGCACTCCTTTTATAAAACTATAAAAGATAAGATTACTCCATATTTGCTAAGAATGATGAAATGTTATATAGTCAATGTGTTTCTTGGATATGTTGATCAGAGCAGACAAAAATGAGTGAGAAAGAGAAAATATACCAAATTATTGCTTCTCATTTTCCATATGACACAATAGAAAATGTTCGATTACCATCAAAATTAGGTTGTGACAATATTATTTATTTAATTAAATTCTGTTCGGATACCATCATTATTTTTCGTCAACCATTAAAAATTGATTCATCAAAAACTTCATCTGAATTTAAATTAAATGCTAATGACGATTCAATGCCCTATTTTCCTATGCATCGACTTGGACATCAAGCATGGGCACTTGAATTACTGAAAAATGAACGACTGTCACCAAAACTATTAGCATTGAATCCCGAAAAAAATTATTTAATCGAGAGTTATATATCAGGTATTTTCTGCATATCGTAAGTCAATTTCTAATTAATATATAGTTAAATTTAGGTCAAGATTTCAACGAATTTTCACCTGAAATATGCAAAGAACTGGGTGGATTTCTACATATGTTACATTCAATTAAAATGAAACAGTTTGGCTATATGAGTGAACAACCGGGTGTGGGGGTTTATTCATCATGGCTGAAAATGTTTGAAACAGCTTTTAACAATCTAAATGAAAATCAGTATCCATTGGAAGAAATTTATTTATCTATGATACCTTATTTAACCGAATTTAGCAATCCAGTTCTTCTTCATGGTGATATTTCTTCAGAAAATATGCGTGTTCTAAATGGACATTTGAATGGGGTGATCGATTATGCTGATTGTCTTTGCGGTGATGGTCTATACGATATCGGGCGATTATTGCTGCTTGCTAAGGCGGAATGGAAATATGTTGATGCAATTGCACAGGGTTACAAGTTGTCGAGTAGTGAAAAATCGTGGACAAAAAGTGAAAAACAATGTATTCGATTTTATGCATGTTATTTTGCTATGTGGCTGGAATCAGATAATGATGTTGTGGAAAAATTGTTGATGTCCATTCCTGATTGAATAAGAATAAATATTATTAAATAGCACTTCTCAGGCATTAAAGTTCAACATAAACCCGTGTGTGTATGTTCAAAACATCCGTAGTGTCTATTTTATATTCAGTTTTAGAGTGTTCCATACGAAAGCGATGATGCATCACGCACACTAGATCTAGATGTGGGTGTGGGTGAAGAAAAAACTTCACCCGCACCATATGCCCATTCCACACCCTATTCTATCAAATGAGACGTAGTAGAGCTCTGTGCAACAATTCTTTTGATTTTGATGAGATCTTTAAAAGCTATGCCTTGACGAGCCTAGACTCGAGACTCGGAGTCGGTTAGGCTTGTCTGAGACATTTTTTTTAATGAAAATAAAAATGAGAATAATTGACGCACAGAGCTCGGGGATGTCTCATTTTGCAAACTTTTTATCTATATTTCTATAGGTTAAATCATATGATTCAGTCTTTCTTTTACAACTCAAGCCGTTAATATAAAAGTGTTTGAGAGTAACGAAATAAGCTCAGTACTTGTTTAGCTACGTTATCACATGGACATCGGAGTCTTTGAAAAGAATCAACTGAAAGCGATTACAATGTTTAAATGAAGGATATTTTACTGCAATAATTCTATCAATTTTTATTGAAGCTTCATAAAGAAAAATGATACGAATAGAAGTAATTAAAATTTAAAATAAATAAACGTGTGGAAATTCTTCCATTTTCGAACTCCTATGTTTTTGTTTTTGTCATAAATGAACGAAAATAGTTGTAGACTTTCAAGACGTAATATCATTCTTGCTAACATTTTTATTCAATTATTGATCAAGTTTTAAAAAAAAAGGCAAACGAATATCTGCAAATAATCGACTATATTTATTTAAGAAAAAAACATTTTTCTATTTATATCATACATCACACTCACTTTAATTAAATAATATTATGAAGAAAAAGATCATGTTTATTTATGTAGGAAAAGAATGTTAGAATTAAACAACGCATATCTCAACCTTTTCGAATATTTTATAGGTCATCTTCATCTTCATCTTGAACCATAACCAAAATGTATAAATGAAATTTTATTCAATTTTATCGAACTCATATATTTTCGGAAAAAAATAGAGAGTAGAAGTTTCGAGTCGAAGTTTTTCATCTTCCATTACAGACTTTAGCAACCAGGATTACAGACGCTGAACAACGTGAGTAACAAGGTTTAGAAGGTTTTAGATTATTCAGAAACCTCCCTTCAAATTTAAATATTTGGAAAACGTATTACAATATTCTAAAGAACGCAGTTTCTGACTTTTTCATAGATAAAAATATAAATTTAAGATGTCAACAATAATTGATAGTGATATATTGATTTGTCACAGTAGTCATATGATCAGCACAAAAGTATGAATCGATCGCTTTTGCACTTTGGAAACTAATCAATACAAACGTTTGTGAGGTGATCGAGATATATAATAAGGTGTTCAGAACTGTACCAGGTATCATGAATATATAAAACAGACTTATTAGCATTTTAATTTGATGATTAGAATAATACCAACAATGTTAATTTAAGAAAAACAAATTAGAAAAAAATGAAAAATAACTAGTGAATAGCAACAACACAAACAAAAGAAAACGAAAAATTCCGTTTAAAATGCAGAAATTAAAGATACCCTTACTCTGATGATCGGTTATCTTGAAAACAACTAAAGTCTATAAGACAAGATTCGTTACTTTCGTATTTTCTGTCACTGTAGTGAAGCTAAAGAACATATGTGAATTTCACATTTCCGCCCCTAAGTAGCTGTATCAACAAGCCTTTTTTTTACGAAGTATTTATTAGTGAATTATCATTAATAGACCAATAATCGATAAAAATTTCTCGTCCTTTAAAGAATGCCTTACGTTAGTCTATTCTATATTATATTTTTATAACTTCTTTATTTTTAATTATTAAATTTGAGAGAAAATCATCTCAATAACATGGCTTTGAAAGTTACATAAAAACTTTTAAATACTTCAAGTTATTTATTTTCTGTGCTAGTTAGATGGTAGACAATGGCGCAAAAAATGTTCACAATTAGAAACAATGTATATCAAATATAATAATCGATGAAAAAACCGAATGGAATAATGAAATCACCAATCTAGTTATTGTTCGAATGCTGGATTTACTGTCGGCGTCTTCTTTGTATGTCTATTATTGGTTCGGATTATTAAGTATTCATAGCATGATATATATAAAAAGTGATTCTTATCATCGAATAAAATAAATTATTATTATTTTGCTTTTAGAAATTCATGTATTTATTTATTGCGTCTTTACCAATCCATCCAAAACAAATTCAAATGTTCAATATCTTATTCAGTTAACGGTTGAATTTTGTGAGTAAATGAAATTAAAGTAGTAAAGCATCTATAAATAACGTAGGTGAAGTTATCATCAGATTCGAGTATTTCCAGCTCCAATTCGCCGAACAACTTGTTCCACGTCGCCTATTCTTCTTCCAAGTAGAACTCGACGAGCTCTACCCAATGGTATACTCAGATATTCCATAATCAGATCTATAATTTGGAGGGTTTGTACAGCGCCATATATGGTCCCAAAAATTATACGTTGGGCTGTGGAAAATCTGAGTACATCGTTGGATAGGGCTCGTCAAATTCTACTTGAAACAAGAATAGGAGACTTGGAACAAGTTGCTGGGTGAATCCGGGCTGGAAATATTCGAATCTGGTGATAACTTCACCCACATCTTTAAATAGCACTTATTCAGATTTCTCGAGTACTGTAATTCATTCATTTAAATAGAAAAAAGCAGAGTAATGGGAAATAACATAAAAAATATAAATTGCTTATTTCATAATTATAAACTAGATCAAAAGAAAAGAAAAAGAAAGAAAACAAAAGAAAATCTTGTGATTGCAGTAGGGATGCAACGAACCAGAACTCGAGCGCGGAGTTCGGACCGAACGATTCGGGGTTCGGGTTCGGTCTTAGGGTTCGATCTTAGGATTCGGGTTGGGATTTCTATATAACAAGGTAGAGCTAATAGTAATACATCATTAAGGACAAAAGAATAAAGAGTGATTGAGGTTATATAACATCAGATAGATTAATTAAGAAGAAAGAGAAAAAGAAAGATAAAGAAAAGTAACCATAAGGAGGTAAATCCGCTAACACCAGTGCTCATATATTTTTACCTTAAACCAATAGCAAAACATTCATCTTTCAAACAACCGCACACAAGCACATACTACCCCCACCTTCTGTCGCGTTCAACTCTCAGAATACCACACCAACTGATTGATATTCTTACTCTCCACTTTTCCACAAAAAACCAGCACACAGCACTTGTTCTCGAAAACAGAAGCCATTCAATGTATGCCTGCAACGAAACCTACAGAAAACTACCATTAAACCGTATCTACGAACACTTTCCGGCAACCTTTCAAAACTTTTCACAGCACACAATAATCGCAATCCTCATCACCAACTATAGGAACAAACAAAACAAATTCGGTAAAGTTCATGTAGCCTCTACGGACCAAACTGCGCACAAAAGCTCCATTTTGCCAAACAACAATCTTTTCGAAAACAAACAGCACTCATGAACCACGCCCTAATAGCTGATGACGGTATATCCATACATATCCATAAAAAACAACTCCAATGTGATTTTCGATCAGCTGACCGAGTTGCAAAGTTTGCTTCGAAGTGAGCAAAAGAGGCGAGCAGAAGTATCTTGATGAATGTTCCTTTGCCATGTGATCTTCGATCAGCTGACCGAGTTGCAAAGTTTGCTTCGAAGTGAGCAAAAGAGGTGAACAGAAGTCTGATGAGTAATGCCATTTTTTTAGTGCTTGTGTTGATCAATTTAATCTTGAATAAAATGAAATGTGAAAAAATATCTGAGTGGAGGGCGTAGAAGGATGGTTTTTTTGTGGGTGGGGACAGCGCGAGGGTTCACAGCCTGGGGACCAAAGGCCGCCGAGATGCCGAATCCGAGCACGAAAAAGTTTTGGGGATGAGGGGTCATCTCGTGCCAGGAAGGGGGTCGAAGGCCCCCTCGTTTACGGAGTGCTGGAAAAAATGTCGAAGACGTTTTTCTTTTTTTAGTCTTCAATCGTGGAAGTTCGCGAGCGGGCGAAATCCGTAGTTTCCCGGAACGGGTACCGATATGAGGAAAGGTGGAAAAAAGTTCAATGTTGTAGCGGGTGAATCGTAGTTGAAGAATATTAGTGCGGGAAGAAAATTTCTGTTTGTAGGGTGCTTAACGAGGGTGTTCCGCCTAATTATACGTATGTATGGAGTAATGTGATCTGAATTGATAAGTGATCATTGATGAAAATTGATGTAGCTCTAGAACGAGTAGGGAGGTGTAGAGTATTACAGAATAGATGGTCAGGTGGTAGATGCATGCTGTGAACTCGTCGACATGAATGTTTTGTGAGAAAGTCGGTTATGTAGTGGGCAATTTTCGAGAATTTCCCTGTGCATTGGTTTTGTTGTCAGGCAGTCAGCTGACAATTTTTTCTAATCATGTTGAGGCGATCAAACGTGTAGATATGGTGGTACTGCGCATTGATGATCATAGGGCGTAATGGTCTAAGGCGAAAACGATTTGAAGACGGTTGCGTTTCTATTGAATTCTGGCTTGCCATGCAGACGACATTTTATGCTTATATATAAATCATGTGCGGCATTTTCGTGTGTGCGACATGGGTGCATTCGCGAGTGTGTCAGATGAAGTCGGTGATATTGTCACTGAAAGCATATCATTGCAGCCTATATATTGATTTAAAAGTTGTGTAGAATGCTAAGGGGCGGATACATGAAACAATGCGGAAAATGACTGTTACATGAATGTAACATGTCTCACATATGAACAAATTAAAGTTGACTAGAAAGTGATATATGAGATCGAGAGCAGTATTTGAACAATAATAAGAACGTTGGAAGAAAATCCATCTACATTAAAATGTAGTAAGTGAGAGATCCACATATGTCTCCTCCACAAACACATCTGTTTTGCATGTTTTTCTAGGATTGAGCAAAAATCTTTTTACTTCACCGAAAACATTTGGCAAATGTTAGCAATCCCACATGAATGTAACACGACAGCAACAATGGCAATATTGAACATTACCGGCACTGTTCCGATCTGATATAGACAAATAAAACAAATGACACAGTGAAAACATCAAGAAAATCAATTAATAATTCTAATCTAGTCAGTTTGAGAATTTTCATAATGTGTTTCATTTCATCACCATTGAAACTCGCCGATTGTCCTAGCGGTCTTGCGTTAAAAGCGTTGCCATGGAGGTAGTTTTCGTGAATGATGAAAAGTCTATTTCAATTAAAGTTTACCAACTACCCATCTTCGCCTCAAACACTTCTAACGAAATTTGTGAACCATGAGTAAACAGAGGCGATCGATAATCGAACGATGCGGTTTCCAGCTGATAATTACTATATTCATAGGTGTTACGATTGTGACGATTTCTGATAGAAGGGATGTTAGTGTGGATGAAGCTACACTTTATTCCGTTCCTTCATGTCATGAATCGCACTGCTTGCATAGAAAGCATGTGCTGATATACGCACTGTGAAGAGAGGACAGACAAGCAAGAATACAATCAAGCGTGATATAATATTTGAAGGACACACAAGGACAAATCCGAAGGGCATGACAACAGTAACAGAAACGCAAGGACATAACAGGTACTCTCGTGGGTTGTTACAACGATGACTTCAAGGTTTCCAGCAGAAACTTTCGAAAGTCTAGACCGGTCGACGGAAAATTGATTCTAACCCGTTTTTCCTCTATCCTTAGAAATCTACTGTGAGGCACACAGTTAGAGCCCCATCAATACTTTTAGATCTACTCACTTATGCAGACATGTGGCTGTAGACGTAGAGTAAAAAAGAGGGCGCACGGAAACACTCCGTACCGATTAAAGGGATTACAATGACTAACAGGTAAAATCCATGAGAATCAAAACAACACCCCTAAGCATAAAAGTAAAACGGGATAAAACCAATGTTTTGTGAACTGTAAGAGTATCAGCAAGATAGTATCCATGTTAACTCAAATGCTGTCACATTCGATAATCAAATCTGCCGTGCTGTATAGCAAAAAACACTGACAAATTAAACTCCAACTACTATATCACCTGAAATGCGTTCGTTCCACATCAAACATCCAAAAACCATACAGTCACAAAAATAATAAAGCAAAGAATACTGTTTAGCCTAGAAACTTCTTCATTCTCCGAACCATCCATTGCAATCCACAGTCCGAAAGCCGCCTCAACTGCACACACGTCGAAAGAAGAACATCGAAACAGCAAACCAGATTGCACAATCACACAAAGATTCCAAACGACAACCCGAAACGATACAGCTTCAACGCAGCAATTATTCAACAATTACTCATCTCATCAGATCCGATACAAGCAAACCAAAATATCGATGAAAACAGTACCCAAGGAATCAAATTCCCAAATGCATCAATGAAACAATAAATCTCCCAATAATACCACTTCGAATTATCGTATCGACTATTTCATCAGATTCTAGCGCCTGAAACAAAAAACAAACCTATCGCCCCACTATCCAACACGATAAAGCCAAAATAAAACAAAAAAAAAACCTACACAATTCACGACCAAATCATCCCATACTGCTGACAACGAAAACAACACCGAAAACTTCGTTAAACAGACCATCACTACAAGCAAACCCCAACAAAAAATCAACACGCCCACGACGCATAGCTTCAGCCAATGCTTCACAGCACATCAAAACAAAAAAAAACATAAGCAACTAACATCAAAATGTACCCACTACAACTTAACAGAAACGACACACAACACTACAACAAACTCAAAAAGAAGTCTTCCCGCGATTCAAACTCATCAAACCACAATCTGCTACTGCGTTAGCTGATCGAAGATCACATGGCAAAGGAACATTCATAACGAGACTTCTGTTCACCTCTTTTACTCACTTCGAAGCAAACGTTGCAACTCAGTCACCTGATCGAAGATCACATGGGAATTGTTTTTTATGGATATGTTTGGATATTCCGTCATCAACTATTAGGATGTGGTTCTAGAGTGCTCTTTGTTTTGGAAGGGATTGTTGATTGGGAAATGGGAGCTTTCGTGCATAATTTGGCCCGTGGATGGAACACTAACTTTACCGAATTAGTTTTGTATTTCCTTGCAGTTGTTGAGGAGGATTGCGATTGTTGTGCGCTGCGAAAACTTTTGAAAGGTTGCCGAAATATGTTCGAAGATACGCTTTAATGGTAGTTTTCTGTAGGTTTCGTTACAGGCATACATTGAATGGCTTCTATTTTCGAGAACAAATGCTGTGTCCTTGGTTTTTTGTTGAAAATGGGAGAGTAACAATATCAATCAGTTGACATGGTATTCTGAGTGTGGAACGCGACAGATGGTGGGGAGTAGTTTGTGCGTGTGTTCGGTTGTAGGAAGGATGAATGTTTTGCTATAGGTTTGAGGTAAAAGTATATGAGCGATTGTGTGAGCGGATTTACCTCCTTATAGTTACTTTTCTTTATTTTTCTTTTTGTCTTTCTTTTTATTAAATCTCTCTGATGTTATATAACCTCAGTCGTTCTTTATTCTTTTGTCCTTAAGTTTAACGCTTGATCTAGGTAGCCGATATATATATTTTTTTCTCTTTTAAGTTGATGGCAGTTAGAGATATAACTATATGTATGTGCGTACATTTTTTTATTTAAAATAAACGGAAGAAAACGGTCGAACATCTGACCTGGAATATTTGGTGCCATGACCGATTATTTTTAGTATTTATCAATAATAAAAATCTTACCAGAGTACATTCCTAATTAGGTGTGACCTGAATTGTCTTAATATTTGCAAATAATTAGTGAAAGAGGAAATTCATTTCGAATAACCTGTTGCATGTAATCATCTTCTACAATTAATTTATCTTTTAACACAAGTAAGTTAGTAAATTATAAAGAACGACTTACAATTTACGAAGTTTTGATACTGGCCCTGAATTAAACGGTGACTTCACTGTAAAAAAAGCGTTTTCTCGGAATCCTATGGGAGGTTTCCCGGTTTGTCACAAGATGAAACGTTTTATAGGTTTCCGGGAAAGAGTTCCCGAGCCCTCGCAAACCTTCAAAACCAATGAAAAAACCTCAGAATCCCGGAAATCCAGTAGCGGTTTTCGAGACTTCCCAAACCTTGTATAGGTTTCTGAGAGCGAGCCATAAAACCATCCACTAATCTACATTTCCCGCTTTCTTCTAACCGGTCACTCTATCCCCTTATTCTAACTTGTTATCTAACTCCTTAATCTAACCACATGTTCTAATCCCTACCGTAAGTCCTTAATCCAAATCTAACTTCTTATTCTGCGCCCCTAAACTAATCCCTTAATCTAACTGCTTAATCTAACCCCTTATTCTATCTCCTTAAAATAACCCTTTCTTCTAGACCCTTAATCTAATCCTTTATTCTAATCCATACTCTATATCTATCTCCTTATTCTATTCACTTAATCTACCCCCTTAATATAAACCCTTAATGTATGCCATTAATATAACCCCTTATTCTCTCCCT
Organism: Rotaria sp. Silwood2; assembly: GCA_905329745.1. Classification (NCBI taxonomy): domain Eukaryota; kingdom Metazoa; phylum Rotifera; class Eurotatoria; order Philodinida; family Philodinidae; genus Rotaria; species Rotaria sp. Silwood2. The sequence continues at coordinate 19,183 of CAJNSZ010001849.1, forward strand.
TTAATCTATCCCCTTAATGTGGCGTGGGTGTGGGTGCTATTGCCGATGGCGGTAGACGACTCGCAGGCACAATCACAGTCACAGCCGCAGCCACTACCCGGCGATGGGGCACCACGGGATTTTGGCGATATTGCCACATTCTGAAGAAACTTCATTTTTTGAAAATATAGCTAAATCAATAAGAACCTGTCACTTTTATTAGTTTCTTTATTACTTGAATTAGTAAATATGTATTTTATTTACTATATTTGGCTTCATGTATATGTGAGAGTAATGCTATGTATTTCTTGGAGGAGCCATGAAGTTACTGTATGCACTTGTAAGCAACTTCATACCTTGTTATAAGATCGTATGATGAGGTTAATGTAGCTGAGAATTACGAGCGTACTGTTTTTTGACCACATATAGGGGAATAGGATCATATGAGCAAGTATAAGAATGAAATTTTAAACGGTGAACAGGGCATTTCAAAATTATCGGGCTTCCTATCCTATAAATTTTGTCTAAAAATAATTATGTGAATTTAAGAGGCTAGTGTGATAAAGCTATTTTTTGAAAAATGAAAAAACTATTTTCCAAAACATCAGTAGAATGTTCGATAACTTTAAGATCTAATACGGTTTCTAATTATGAAGATAGTAAACAATAAGCATGCAGAGAACCCACACTGCAGCCTAGAATTTCAATCAAACAGTTAAAATTCAGGTTTGAAAACCATCCAAGACGTCTAGTCCTTGGTGACCATATAGACGATTATGCAAACGTTTCAGTGTTTGGTGCATGCTTAGTAAACAATCATTGTATTTCTCTATACATGACAAGAAAATATGCGATCGTTATACTGACGAGGAAAGGACCCCAACTGTCCCCTCACTTTTGAATCGGGTACATACCCAAACGATAGACCTCAGTGAGTTATTAAACACCCTACAAGGGTTCGGTTGTCTAGGCCTCCTGAGCAGAGATATACAATTATTACTGTTACTAATATCGGAGCCAGAAGGAAGGTTTTCTCCACTATTGTAAGGACAAAACATAGTGTTGTTCGGGCCGATTATGGGATTTGTAGGGATCCTCTTTCATATGGCCCGAACGATACCATGTTTTGTCCTTGTAATAGTAGAGCGAATTCTTTGGCGGTTGATAGAAAACGTCGTTTTCTATGAGCTACAGAAAAAATTCACTCTACTATTATAAGGACAAAACATGGTGTTGTTCGGGCCATATAAAAGAGGATCCTTGATAACCCCCAGATTGACCTGAATAACAATATGTTTCGTCCTTATAATAGTAGAGTGAATTTTTTCTGTAGTTCATAGAAAACGCCGTTTTCTATCAACCGCCAAAGAATGCGCTCTACTATT
>CAJNSZ010001850.1:8075-20540 GCA_905329745.1 Rotaria sp. Silwood2
CACCCTGGTAGCAACGAAAAAAATTTTTCCAGAAATCCTTCCTTTTCCCCTGTTTTGACCATGGCGGAACCAGTCCCCCCCCCCCCCCCCCCCCGGAATCAATTCCGTCCAATTCCAAGGACTCGATCATGATTGTAAAGAACAAGCCTAATCGATATTCATCGAGTTCCGTCAATTTCCGGAATTCCGGGAATTGTGTTGAAACGGAATTCCTTATAATTCCCTAATTCCGGGAATTGCGTTATAATAGAATTCCATCTGATTCCGGGAACTCCTTCCAATTCCGCAATTACTTGGAATTCCTATGAATTTCGTCTTCAATCAATTCCCGGAATTACTTTTCGCCCTCATCCACACTCGGGGTGGTGTGTTTGAAGACTAGTACATAGGATAAGTTAGTGATTCCGGAAATTCAGTCGAGATGGAATTATTTGGAATTCCTTCTGATTCCGTAATTCCAGGAACTCCTTCCAATTTCGTATAATTCCGGAATTGGAAGGAATTTCTCCAATAAAACTTTTCACATTTCATCACAGTGTAGTAAGCTTTTTTGGTGAAGTTACTGAATATATATCATCCTAAATAGCTTTAAGAAGAGAGATATTCTGTCATCATTTCCAGCGCCGCTAATTGCAGTATAACACAAGCTTAGAAAACAAATTGAACACATCATCCTGGTGCGTGTCAGAAACATCATGAATTTCACCGACATTGTCTTCGGTGATTATTTTAAATTTTTCAGATCGTAGTCGAATTTCTACCGCAGCAATTTTACAAAAAAAGCTGAATTGCAGCTATAATGCATCAGTCAGTTGAATTGGTTTTATTGTAGCTGACTTGTAGTTGTAGTTTGATAGTTGTAGAACACTCGAATTTGGTCATCATTAAATAAAACTTCACAGAGTAGGTCATCGAACTATAAAAAACGCATGTTAATCTGTTAAACTGTTCAAGAGATACGAACGTTCTTTTTTTTTTCGACTGAACTTTTAGAACACTATATTTCTTGTTGACCCTTTAGCGTTAGTCGTCTTCTGTCTATTCACACTGGTTAATTGTCAACCATTTATGTAAATATTAAATACAAAATAAAATCATTTAAATGCAATAAAAACCTGAACATATGATGCATTTACTTTGCTAGTTGTAGCAGTATGGTTGAATTTATATAGGCTTTTTTAAAAAGGCATCGTGCGTAGTTAAATTTGCTGGCGACAAACAATTTAAAAAATGTGTCTCGTTTTTAACTCCCTTAATCGAGATCGAGACACAAGTGATTTTTCATTGAGAAAAAAAAATAATATCTGTTCCTTAATTATATCATTGATATTTTATCGAATATATATTTGTCGTCTTTATTTAGTACTCGTAAAAGTCAATATTTTATCTTTCAATTAGCTTTTGTGTTCTCTCTGTAGCTTTTTTGTATTACTTTTATTAAAATCTTTCGCAATTCATGTTAACTACAATATATTCAGTTTGACTTTTCTTACATTATTACGATGGTATCATACGACATTGTATCCCATCAAATAAATGTATATGTCGTAGGCCAATCTGAGATTGACCTATGACATATATAAATCATACTCTACAGATAGAACTACGTAATTTTTTCAGGAACTATTCGTTAATAGCAATAAAGAATAGTAATTTTTGAAAATTGAAGAATTTATTTGAATTCAAAATATTTTTCATTTAACTGTTGAACAACTGTTTCAAAGTGAAATGCATCTGATGAAATAGAACGCAAAAAAAAAGAATATTCGTTCATTCATTACTGTTTCCATGGTAACGATCACATTCCACATATGTTGCTATTCTTTATTTGAATGATTAACATAAAAAAGAGAAAAATTCGTCCGTTAATGAATATATAAAAGAGAGTATATCTAGAAATAGAGAAGTAATCATTTGTATCGATATATATGGCATTAATTACATGTTTCAACGATCTACCCGATCTCGTATTAATTGAACTCTTCTCGTATTTATCATCTTATGATATTCTTTGGGGATTTATTCATCTTAATCAACGTCTAACTATGTTAATTATTGAACGAGGTTTCTTTTATTATATTAATTTATCACTTTCATATTATCATCAATTTAATAAAATTCTTCATTTTCTTCCATTAAATTCAATTCAATCACTTGCAATTGATAGTGATACATCTCCACTTCAACTAACTCGTCGGTCTTATTTGTCTAGTTTAACAACTCTACGTATCATTGGCACATACAATCATGATGATCTTTTACTGTTTCTTTTGCTTCATGCAGCCACACTTACACATCTTATCATCAAATCAAATGAAAGAATAATTCCGGTAAGTATCAACAGCTTGTTTCAACACATTTAAAACTATATGAAGAATGGTGGTTATTCGAAAAAGAATTAAAAATACTGACGTAATGGTTTCTTTTCACAATATCTCTAAAAAGAAAAAAACAGACTGTTTGATTGAATTGTCTAAAAGATGAATTCTTCTCATTATTTGAATATGTCAAATTGATTAAAATTTCAATAAAATATGTTAGAAGTGACTTGAAAAGAAATTTTTATAAAAATATTCTTCAAATTTCATTCGAAATAGCTTGTCACATGCAATAAAATAGTAAAACAAAAAGTATTGAGTTAAATGCTTTCAAGTACTGTGCAATATACAAATACACATATAGTTCAATTATGTATTTGATTAAGAATAACTCGAACTTAGTAATTCTCATCGAAATAAAATATTAAAGTGTGTCGTCCTAGAAATATATTGAAATATAAAATAGATTTTACTTGTTTAATAAGAGAGACTTTTCTGAAACAATCCTATGAAATCATTTGACTTTTCATTGAAGAAAACAAAATAGAACTAAAAAACATGTCACATTATGAAATAGATGTCAATAATTTTGATTGACAGATTATATCTAGATTATGAAACAAGATACAATCATATAACGAAATTAATTCATTAAACAGAAGCGAACATTTGTAACTTCAATAAACTAATTATTTTGAAAATCTCCATGAGATGAAACGTCGAACAAGAAAAGTGTCATTCAATGATAATCTATATAATTAAATAAGAATTATTTCGAGTCTCTAGATTTGCATTGCTTCCGACAAATTGTTCAGAGAAAACTTCTTATAAATAAGTAAATTTTTAAAATAGTTTATATTAATTGTACATAATGACGACTTGAGTAGAAACATTACTTTGACAATCGTTTTTTTTTTCAAATCAAACTACTGTCAACTTGAATCTTACCATCAAAACAAAAATTAGTTAACATTAGTCTTTATTCATAATTCAATGATATTTCTATAGTATTGTTTTTTTTTTCAAGATGGTTTTTCGATTAAATTCGAATATCCAACAGGTGCCATGATGTGGTTAATAAAAAATATTCTTCTTCTTCATTTACCTGCACTTCGATCTCTCGACTTGGGCATGGAATATTACAAAACACGTTGGCACATTACTACTACAGTTGTTTCTCTTACATATATACGTCTTTGTTTACCAAGTACAGATATCTTAGGTCGTCTTATGTCAACACCACCATTCTCCAAGACATTACGTCAATTACATGTTAGATTAAGTTACAAATTGATTCATCAATTTTTGCTGATCATCGTCATGTTGATGTTAATTTCTCTTTTAAACTTATCAATTGTCCTCAATACATCAACGTTACACAATATATACCATGTGGTGGTCAATATCGTTCACGAGAAATTGTTGGTGCAACATTCGCTGTTAATTGTTGGTCTGATAAATCAAAATGGCTCACTGATGGCGATCCTTTTCCAAGTAATTCTTAGTATTTCATTTCAAAATAATATGAAAGAAAAGGAAATCTTTTTTCTTTAATTGGTAATCTAATCATTTATCTAATAATATATTAATGTATTGTTTATATTTGTAGAGTCATGGACGTAAAGATTATCATCATATGTGATATACTCTTCCGTGGGTATTTGATGAATTCTTTCACGAATATCTTCCTCGCGATTGGATCACGAAAATAGAAGTATTTCAAATATCTTCTCACAATACTATGATTATTTACCAATCATCTCTTCGTACTCGCGATGCATCTGGTGAAAATTCGACATCATCTATGTGCTCTTTACTTCATTTGACACAATTCAATCATATTAAAACATTTCACCTGTCCTATTATAATAGACCTATTAATATGCATTTATTTGCTCTTCGCAATCTAACTCTTGTCAATAGTATCAATTGTCTGAATAATAGTTCTTTTTTTTCCAGCAACTATTCGTTCCATTCGTATTCTACTTTTTTATGATTATTCTAACTATATGATACCAAACTGGCCAGTGGTTTTACATTCATTGTCATGGTTGCCACAATTGAGTTCATTACGTATATTTATGTATGACATGAGCAAAACTGTTGATCAAAGAAGTTGTGAAAGAATTGCAGAGGCGGCATGTTTACTCACCGATTTTGGCTTTTGTTTTCGAACAAAATACAGCTTATCAAGAGACTTTGACGTCGATACCGTATTTAACGACCATATAAAATTTATTAAACAATTATGTCATCGCATTCTTCTGTTTTCTTTTGACAAACAACCTTATTATTCAATTGAAGATGATGGTTGTAGACTGGCTGTGTGGTTTTAATTAATGCAAAAACTGACAAACTAATATTTTCAATTATAATGAATCTAATCAAATAGTTTTTTTTTGTAAAGACATTAACAATTATTGTTGTTATTCATTTTTTTGTTAAATATTATAAAAAATTGATCATTAAGTCACATCGTCTAAGAAAAGCTTTTACTGACAATATGAATTCTCTAGATTGACTGAAAGGTTAGGGTATAGAAACTGGAATTCATCTGTGTCTATCTGAAACATAGTTGCTATATGGTAACTATGGCACAATTGAGTACTTGATAACTGCGTTTCAAAGCACGGTGGAGAATATTTTAAATATCATCTAGGCACTACAATTCCAATTAACTGCTCGTTATGAGCTATATAGAAGTTTAATCAATAAGGATTATTTTGTATGTTTTCGTACAATTGTCAAATGTTTCCTTACTGCTGCATTAGACTTTTAGAAAGTAAAGTAGTTGGGTGTAACGGAAAGCAATTCCTTAAATCTTTTTTACCGACGGCAGCTATGATGACGATATCAGCTTACAAAAGAAATTCAAGCAAGGAAAATCACTTCGAATTGATTTTTACCGTGAAGATGATCACACTTTGAACAAGTATTCAAAATAAAGATGGACAATACCAATGGTTAAAGATCTTTTGACAGAATAGGCATCTGCAGCTGCTATATCTTAGCTAACGGAACAGTTTTTGGACATTCATGAGAAAATCATCGTTTTCTTTGTAGATTTTCCGAAAGAAAAAGTGTTGTCGCATACGTTTTAGAGTACTTCGTAGGACTTTCCTCATTGTCGGCGGATACACTAGCTACGATTCTTTAGAAATGAAACTCCTTACAAAATAAGGTCTACTAAAAATCGGATAAAAGAGACTGTATAAACTTGTTTAGGTAGAATACGCTTATGCAGATTCTAAAAAATGGGCGTGGGTGTGTGGGTGGAATGAATACCAACACCCACATCACATCCATACCCACACACCCACACCCACACCCACACCCAACATCCTATTATCCAAATATACCATCAACAAATAATACTTATTATACTTCACAACGTCCAATAACACCATCATCTGGTTATGATATGCCTATGGCACGTGGTATTCGACTAACATCTGTACCAAGAGTGCTTATAGAACATTACCAGTTCAACCATGAATATTTGTTCCACCTTTAACAAGTGATCTTACAACAGGTATTAATAATAATAATACAATGGGACTTCAATCAACGCCACCTCCATCATCTATAACTCCTCATTAATGAAACGAACATTTTCGTCTTTATTTTGCTATTTATATTATCTTTGTTGTATGTTTTGTCTAGCTTCTATTTTTCGAATCTATTTGTTGCCGACTGATTTTATTCTTTTCATGAAATTACTCATAAGAAGAGTCCGGCAAAGAAGGAACTATGAGATGATTCGTTTTTCTTTTTTTTGTTTTAAATTGATCTTTATCCCATATTTATATGTAACAAAAAAAATGTATCTCGTGCGCTTTTTATCTTTCTTGTGTGTATGTATAGTTGTTTTAATCTTGTTTTTAATGCGATATGACAAAAGAAAAATATCTACATGCATTGTTCTGCTTTGCAGTTTTGTTTTTGTGATTGCTGGTATACATTGCTGTTTGCTGTGGTGGAACAAACATGAATTTCTTTTCTTTTTGGTTGTTGTTATCAATTGTCTCTCATAGTTCTCTTTGTCAGCTTCTATTTTTCATAATAAATATTATTGTTGTTTTTGGCTCCGTGCATTACATTCTTCGTTGTTATTGTTTTCGTGTCTTCTGTTTTCTTTTTTTCTTTTTGTTTCTTCTTGATTTCCACAAGGAGAATGAGTCCGTTTGTAAGGGGAGAGCGACAATTGGTCGAACGACAATTAGTCGCTACGGCAATTAGTCGGACGAGAAATTGGTCGCAAGCTTATCAATGACTAAAAGAACATCTAATAGTTGTCTGTAACAACTTAATTGACTTAGCAATGTAGACTAACATGCAAGTAAAGTTCAACAGATAGTAAATAGCTTATCTAATTAATTAAGAATGCCAGAATATTTCTAAAAGGACAAAATTAAGTGGAACTTTTCCGATATCATGTAATTTATTACTATTTCTAAAACTGAAAAATATAAACCATTAATATTACACAAAGAACTCAAATGCAATCACACAATTAATAGTTAATAGGTCTACAAATTAAAAAAATTATTAGAAATGTTGTTTTTTGTCGAAAAATTAAATCTAAAAGAAGAAAGAATACATACAGATGTCAATATTACTACTATTTTTCACAAGGGGAAAGCAGTGAATTTTTCGGATTCATTAAATCCGGAAAAATGCGTTATAAATCAAAAAAATTCCGAAATTCAACGGTGTTGTTTCTATGTGAATGACATAGTTTTGACCTGAAAGTCTTCCCACATATAGGTCTCATGGTTCGTAGAATATCCTAAAAGTTTCAACACAAACAAATGTGTTTTTGTTGCAATATTGAATTTTTAAAGAAACTTTTTGCAACCACGCTGTGAGATATTAGTATTTCTTACACATTCCCTTTCTGGAAAAGAATACATCCGTTTCGGCTGAAATTTTTAGAATATTATAAGATCATGAAGCTACATCTGAAGAAAAACTCAGCTGAAAATTTCATGATTCACGGTTTGGATTTTTGGATTTTCAAAATCTAAAAATCCCCAAATCGGCTTTTTCTCCCTTCATTTTGCATCGAAGTATTTAGAGTGTATCAAACGTCTGAAGACCTTAGTATTTGTTTCAAATTTAACTCTAGTTGTATAGTTAGGCGAACTAGCACTAAATTTGTAATTATATTAAGCATTAGTGTACTTTAACTTCTTCTGTCGCTCTTGTTTTACTGTTATAATATGTGAAATTTTTTTGTCATTTAATCAATTTTTCTGTAATTTAATCACGTGTATGCGACTAATTTCGCATGCGACCAATTTTCGTAGCGACTAATTGTTGTTGCGCCCAATTGACTGCGCCTGATTGTCTTTCGACTAATTGTCGTTCGACCAATTGTCGTACACCCGTTTGTAAGTGTTTGCATCATTCTTTTCTAACGGTATGAGTCTGCATTTTTTTGTCATTACAAAAATTTTTCTCTCTTCTTTTTTTTTCTACTTGTAACTTGTACTAATAATATGAAAAATAAAGCCAGATGGTCGAATGAGAAGATGAAATTAAAGAAGCTGATGTACAAAACATAAAAAATATACTATGAGCAATATCTATCGAGTGCATGAACATGATTTGTTTTCATAGAAATATATTCAAATATAAGATTGATGAAACGCAAAATACCTTTAATTTTAAATTGAGCATACGTATAGGTTTTGTGTTCATTCGCATCCTCATTAAAAGCAATTTTAAGTAATTACAAATCACCAATCAAAATGAAAGAAACCTGCCGTTCTGATTCAAAAGATTGATATTTATCAAATTTCGATTATAGACCACTACGATAGTTTGATTTGGGTGGCAATAACGAATGAAGGATGATGATCTTTCGCTATTTGCGTTTCGCTCATGGACATCATTTCATGTTTCTAACGTAAGTAATGACTGCACGAATTAAGTTCACCAATGCCATTAGATAGCTCTTATATTAGTACAATATCTAATGTGTCAAACTTTGTATGGCTTTCTGTAGCAAATGACATCATTTTTGGTTTTATAAAAACAAAAATTAATAGACAGAAATGTAAAGAATGTCATGCTCTATGTCTCTGTTTTATTGAAAGTGAGGTCTAAGGGAATGGCAAATTTATGATATCATCCAGCGATCACTTTCTCTTTGGTAATTTCAATGAAACTTTTGCTTATGACCAACGAATTCTTTTTCTGATTATAGAAGCAAGTTCCTAGTTTTTATCATACAACAAGAACTTATACACACGCTTCAATCCAGCACAGTAGATTTGAACGCAGAAGTTGACCGTTTTTATCAGGTATGCCGAAAAATCGTCAACAATGAAATCCACAAGAATATCCAAAAATTTATTAACATATTTCATTTTACATAACTTGTTTCGCTGATCATTTTTATAAAAAAAAGCAATTCTAGTATCATTAGCAAATGTTACTGCTAGAATTGAATGATTTAGCGAATTGAAAGAATTAAAAAAATATGAGAAACCAAAGATCTATCGTTTACCTTCGCAAAAAAGGTGAATTTTTCTCTTTTAATTAGACAATAACAGGTTTAAGGGCTCTTACTAAATCTTTTTTTTTCCTTATAATAATAACCGTTTTGGTTAATGACTTTCAGAACACTCTCTCTACGAAAAATACTCATTTAAATACTTTACTCATTTTTGAGTTGATCACAGGTGCTTCAATGTTTCATGATTTCTGCATTCGGATCAAGAAACTCGTAATCACTTCAATGACGTTGCCAGATAATACATATCGTTGGAGAATCAGTCACAATGATAATTATTATTTATACTTGAACAAATTTCTCATTATGTGTACTATATTTCACAAGCTTAAAAAAGTCATTGCTCTGCCTAGCAAGTCGCACCGGCAATATCTTTATTCTTTTTTTTCGTTCTTGCCAGAACAAGATAAAGAAAGAAATACGACGCCCAACATATTAACACTCAAGTGGTTGCATAGATGACGGACAAACGAAAGTTGAAAAGAATAGTAATACAATTAATGTTGTTATTGGATGTTTTTCTCTTTCGTTTGGTATTGATAACCAGTTTTTCTCGTCAAGCTGAGGTTAGTTCTCGAGTGTTGACATTATAAATGTATATATATACGAAGCTGAGATCTATCCAATCGAAAATGACTCGAAATGGAAGACGATGTACGCCGCACAACGGCATCACGTATGGGTCCAAAATTGAGCAAAAAATCGAAGGCATACGTACATTCATTGCAGCTGGCTATAAAGTAATGCAACCAAGACAGCATATCGGTGAGCGTCATTAGTGTCAATGAAGAAGGCTCTGGCGAAAATATCAATCAACTAGAACCGACCTTCATATTTTCCTTCAAACCTATCACTGTCTTGGATACGTGAATAAGACCGGACAAGAACGTCTATCTGTATATCTCTTGAATCTTCATTTTCGAGATCATTGCATCACAATATAATAACTTTCAATATGTAGGTCTGAAGAGTACAGATAGAATGAAAAATGGTTTCACCTGAATTCGATCCTGTCTTGTCGAAAATTTTCATTATTGGTGGTAAACTGCATATGCACGAAAACTCATCTTGAAGATTCAAAAATCTTTGTATCATCTCGAGACATGGGTCTTTATGACATATTTTGAACGGATTTCTAGTAGTACACTAAATATGCAGGCTGAATGCGTATGTGACTGACTAAATAAATGCTGTGCTTCGCACCGCAGTAAATATTCAACATTGACTGAGTCATTGACCTGCCATTTTGCACAATCAGAAGCCTCGCCGTGAGCATTCATTTGCACAGTAGACACTCATTAAGTTGTAGATGACGCTGTTTAATTAAATTGCGTAATTGCACAATCTAAAGCAATCTTTTATGCATCAATATGGGAATGTAGAAACCAATCATTTCTTTCTGTTTCTTCCTAAAAGACACAATCTTGTTCTAAAATTAATTTCGATGCTTATGATCTTTTTAGACAAAGCTTTAAAAAAGACTGATGTCTATTAAACACGTTACACAATGTCCAAAATGTAACTGGATTTCAAATAAAGAAGCATTATGGGAATGTGAGTGCGGTCATTCATGGAATACATTTGATACACGAGGAAGATGTCCTCAATGCGAAAAACAATGGACAACAACACAATGTCCAAACTGTAATGAATGGTCGGACCATAACGATTGGTACAAAAAATAGTTCGTATGACACAGAACAATCTCCGCGGTTTCTTCATGGAAACTTGTGTGGAACTAATCTATCAATCAACTTTTTTCACGCTATTATTTATACATGTTTTTTTTTGTAATAGATGAAATACAAGCGCTTCTAAAAGTTCAGACAGAAAGCAATTTGATCAATTTACACGATCTTTCCATTGTTACGTAAGGTGTTCTTGGTAATTTAATTGTACGCAGTTTCATCTATTATAACTTTGTATGCTGTTGTCAGATAAAATGAACTTGCGATGGATTCATTTTTTAAGATACTATTTTCAAATAATAGCACGCTTGTCCAGCTGAGAACTTGGTTTATATCGGATTGAATTTGTCAATATTTGCCTAAATATTCGAGAAACATTAGCACTACTACTTTATTTCTTTCGATCAAGAAATGGAAGGGCATTGTTTGAGCTGCTATTATAATGAAACTTGATGTCATCCAGCTCTTGCGCATTAAAATTCATAGAAAAGGATAGACTAGATTTTTGAACACCGTTTTGTTGTAGAGAAAAAAATATTTTTGAAAAAAAAGCACTCTACAGTAGCAATGATTGTTTGTAATCGACAATTTTATCTTTGTAAAATTGGAAAAATGTTGTTGTTCTTCCGAAGAAAAAAATCCTCGAAGCTCAGAAATCTATCATTTTAAATCAAAAACTGTCTTCTGTTGGATGCAATTAATAAAAAAATTATATGTATATTTCAATCATGACAGACAAAAAGCTGAAGTGAACTGACGTATTCCAGCCATTGTGGCTTGATCAATAAAATGTAATTTTAAAACAAAACATAGATCAAGTTCGAATGATTTTGTGATAAAAAAAATGTTCAGAATGAATTTCTCTATCAATTAATAAGCCAAGCTGATACTTTGCTTGTATAGAAAATGCGACAGATTGTTTTATTCGTATGATTTTTCAGCAGTAGTGTCTATACACTTTTTCAAAGTATGCATATTAAATATTTTTATTTTTACGATGATCTCAGTATTTACTCCTTTTTTGCCTTCGTTCATGTAGCATTGTAAGAGGAAGTGCAATGATAATATGTTTTGTATTTGCACATCATTTCGTACAAGAATACATTCATTCGATAGTCATTTACGCTATTGAATAATTATATTTTGAGACATGATCATGCATCATCAGGTATGTAATAATGACAAATAAAACATGATATCTTTGATTCATAATTATTCTATTCAAGACGAACGCTCAATAAATATAACTTTTTACAATCGTATGCGTCAAGATAATTTATCAGTACAAAAAAAATCATAGCTTTGTATTCATCAGGGAAAATAACCATCTGTACAGTTTTATATGTGACTAAATCACAGTATTAATCATTTACAAACTTGCATTGAGAGCTTATTGCAGATAATGAATCCCTGAATTCATATTTAGCTTATTTTTATATGGACAAATGTTCTATAAATTTACTAATATTTACTTTACAAACTGATAAGTCATGAATGCAGTGAAGCGTAATTCACATCGTTCGAAAGAAAAGAATATGAAAAAAAAAGAAAGCATTAATAGTAAACGGACTATCACGTATTTATGTTTTTGTTCTATTTCTTGTGTACTCATCGTCGTTACCATAATAAGCTGAATTTACTGGTAAACAATGGGAATGAAACTATTCAGTGATTATTCTGATAGAAATATAAAGGATAACCCAGTATACATCATATCATATTCCGATACTTCATGGGCTCATCGGAAAAAACAAGTTTACTATTATTATCCGTTATTCATAATAACGGGTACTATTCTAATAGCTTCGATTAGTATCGGCACGGCCAAGCGTTACGGAATTTCATTTTTTCAACTTGTGAGATAAATATCTTCTCAATAACAAGAGAAATGCTTCTGAAATTTTGGGCATACATAAAGGTAAACTAGCGCTGTTAGCAC
>CAJNSZ010001851.1:0-20540 GCA_905329745.1 Rotaria sp. Silwood2
TATTTATTATTTCGTGAAAGAAACATTTGTTTGGGCTGAAACTTTTAGGCTACGATAAGAATTATAAGGGCTACATATGGGCAAAATTTCAGATCGAAACTATGTAATTTGATTTTTCGATGAATCCCTTGTCATAAATAGAAAATCCAGTAAAATGCTCGTAACTCGGGAAGAAAGGCCTATGGGCCCATATCCTTTTAGGCTTTTTCTAGTCTTATCAGATCCTGCTTATGGGCAAAATATCAGCTCAAAACCTCTGAATCACTTCGGGTACCTCCCTCGTTAGTATAATTCATTGTATAGGTTTTCTCAGCAATCAATTCAACCAATAAGTTATTTTTGTATCGTTTCATGAGACATACTTACACATCACACGCCAACGTATGAATTCTGACAAATAAATCGAGTAAGAAATATGGTCAGATGCAGAGTAATAATTCATAATTGTCAGATCCAGTGGCAGTTATGGAAAACTAAAAACTCGAATTTATATCGAAAAGTTGTTATCATTGGTGATCGTGGTTGTGGTAATAATTCTTTCTTTCATATTGTATTGAAAGATTCTTTTTTCATCGTACCAATTGAAGACAAGTCCTGTTTACAACAAGCGATTGGTGGTGAACAATAGTCTGATGATTATATTGGGTCAACATTCGACAATTATATCATTGAAATAGGAATCTATAAGCAAAAAGTAGAATTAGTATCATCCGATATATAGAATCGAATGTTTTTCTTCATATTTTTCAGTTCGAATTGATTCTAATTGTTACACCTGCATAGAAGGCAATGCTCGAATTTGATAAGTTTCACGTGCGAACAGTGATGTCATCATCATCTGCTTTGCGATCGATAATCTTGAGAGTTTAAAAAACCGCTCAAAGGTGAAAGTATTATGATCATCTAGGGTGTAGGTGTGGGGATGTGGGTGACTATAACTAATGCACCCACCTATAACATTTATGGTCACAATAAATAATCCAAAACATGTTTCGAAGTACTTTGATACAAATTTTTGCAGCAGTGGTGCGAGTGTGTAAGTGTGATGTTGATGGGGCAAACAGTCACGCCGGTATCCACAATCGCATCCATACCTACACCCGCAGAGCATCAATGGGCAAAGTAAAGATATGAGAGTACGAATGATACAATTAATTTCCTTGTTTTTACAATATGAATTGAGTAGAAATAATGAAACTGTAATTATCTGTCAAATGAAACCTTCGCTCTGGTTTTGTTAGAAGACTTTTATAAGAGGAAAATTATTCACTTCAGAGTTCTTTTTCACATTGCTTGCATCGACAGGTGCCTGGATCAAGTCGAAACTGAAGTCAAGCCTATAGTAAGTTCAAGAAGCAGTGATCAATTTGATAGAAAAAAAAGAAGCTCAATATTGTGAGCTGTTTGTAAACTGCCTTCAAAAGTACAAGGTTCCAATGGTCACACAGATTTAATCATCTTTCAGTCAGCAAAGTGGTGCATTAATATGTTTCTTGCCGGAAATAACTAAAGTGATTAGAAGTTTAAAAACTGCACGAGTCACATGTATCACTTGTTTTCGTCATGGCTCGATGGAGATATTTATTTTCATGAGTCAATCCTATCTTCGTTTTCGTTGATATTAAATGAAGTGATGTAAATGTACGACACACTATCATGACTCAAGCAAACCATTATATGCTTCAAATTTCCAAGCTGCGAAAAATGACGTGGACAATGTTTGATTTTTGTTTATGTAAGAAAAACTTTGTCGTTCAAGTATCATTTGATCGAAAAATAGATGGAACAATCTATGTACGAGAAATAGCGAGTTGTTTAAAGAACACGAGAACAAGTTTGATTGATAGAAAAACGAATGACGGCTGATCGGCAAAAAATATCAAAGTTGGCTGTGAAAAAAATAAGTCAGAACTGGTGACTGGTTGAATGTAATCAATTGCGTTATCGAGAAAAATCTGAAAGCATAATAGAAAGCAAAATATTTTTTTTCTGTCGCTCGGTTTTTTCCAATTTATCACGGCTTGTTGACAAAATGTGTATAAATACAGTCGTTCTCTATGTGTCTACATTACAAAACAAAATGATACGCACGAAAAAAAGAGTAATGAGTTTTGAAACGTTTCCTGATGAACTACAATTCGAACTATTCAAGTTTCTCAATACTGCTCATCTTTTTCGTGCATTTTATAATCTTAATTCTCGCTTTAACACTCTTCTCTGTAACCATTTTCGAACTAATGGTATTGACTTTCGATCAGTATCGAAATATAATTTTGATATTATCTGTTTAAAATACCTCCCGTCGATTGTCGATCAAGTTACTCATCTTTGCCTATCGGATGCCGATGAAAATCCAATGCAACCAGCTTTTTTAAATACTCATGGCTTCAATCTTGGTCAATTCAATCAATTACGATCACTTGTCTTGCATCATTGTTTTTCTGTCAAAACAGTAAACATAATACTATTGAACTGTATTTCTCTACCTAATCTTATTCATCTTAAACTGGATCATTGTTACTGTTGGTATGACTATACGAATATTTTGAGCACTATTAATATCATTTGGAGTCTACCTAACCTTATCTATTGTTTTTTTGATATGAAGGGTCGTGATCAATCTATGTTTTCTGTGCCAACAGTAACATCTCTATCATTGAAGCATCTCATCATCAAGGGTATTTATTGCAATACGACTAAAATGGATTCTCTGCTTGAACGCACACCACATCTTCAATATTTTTCTATACGTGTACATTGTACCATTCCGAATAATCCAGTAGGTAGCTTAGCGGTCTCGGATGAAGTCGAAAAATCGCTAAATTTGTCATTCTACCACATTGACGATAATGAAATGTTTTTAAACTTTTTGAATATGTCAAATCATTCACACTCTCCATATATTACCAGTCCAGATCTTGTTAATTATGAATTAATTCTATCAACGATCTCCTCGATAAGCACTTTGAATATAATTGTTTTTTCTGGAGAGCAAAATATTTTAGTGAACATTTTAAAAAACTTACCTAATTTATGTCAATTGAAAATTCACATCTTCTTTGATAATACATGCATTGATGGACAACAATGGCAACAAATCATTGAAGATTATTTACCAAAACTCAAAAAATTTCGAATGAAAATGCAAACTGTACTCAATAGTGATATCAATAAGGAACAACAAATCGATGAATTACTTAACTCATTTAAAAGTCAATTTTGGCTTGTAAAACATCGCTGGTTTGTTCGATGTGATTGGTGTGCAAAACATAACCATATCCAACTTTATACTTTGCCATATGCTTTTGACTACTGTTTTCCTTATTTTCCCATTATATCAAAATCGACATGTCCTTGTGATGAAGATTTTTCGTCGTATAACTGTGTGCATCTGTTTGGATACAGATCTTTCTCATCGAAAAATTCAGCTCAGTCCCATATTTATTTTCCTAACATTGAACAACTGACTGTGACTCTACCTGTTCACGACGATTTTTGGGCAATCATACCAAAGTTCGATAAATTGACATCGCTTAATGTCTCGTGGGAAGTCAATAGTGAAACATGTCAGTTTCAGCTGCAAGTTATCCTTGATCGAGCAACATGTCTCTCTTCTTTAAACTTTATTGATTTGCCGAGCCCACTTCCCAAAAATCTACCTTTCATTTCTAATACGAGTGTTTCTCTTCGACGACTTGATTTTGACAAATATAGTCATTACTTTGATGACCAGCAATGTGCCGAATTGAGTCATTCATGGCTATGTACTCAATGTGATGTACTTTACATCAAAGTTCAATATCGAACACATATTCCTGATCTTGTACACGCAATGGTCAATCTTAGAACATTGATTTTAGGAGGCTCATATTCCGTGTTGAACGCAGATGACTTTGACGAATGGTTGCATCATCAGCTTTCACTCGATTATACGATTATACGAAAGCCTGGGAAAGTTATAATTGTGGCGAATGGTCGTAAATGATCAGATACAATGACTTTTATGAACATCTCGACCAAAGAAAATTTTGAAATATTCATTTGGATACAAACAAAAAATATCAATATATAAATGTGTGTGCCTGAAAATGCTGAGAAAGGATCTTAATAAATTCATCTCATAATGATTTATGATTCTATTGAAACAATCTTCAGTTCATCTTCTTTACGCTTTGATCTAAACATTCGATTTTTTTAAAAACACGTAGGGATATATGCGAGTGGGAATGAGCATGAGTATGAGTCTCGTCTTAACCCACATTCTCTTTCGTTAAGAAACGGTTATTGTGCAAAAGTGGTGATTTGTTGTAATGTTTGATCAAAGGTCTTTAGATTGAGAAATTCAAATATGTAATCGGGTTCCCGACGTTGGATACTTTATGTACGATAAAGTGTTTTTTATTAAGTATTTGAATAAGTTAAATATGCAAGTTGCATATCACGTCAAACAAAAAATGAAAATTGTGAGTACATGAGATTTTTATTTTCATTTATTGGTGGTCAACTTTGCTTTCTTCGAATAATATTCTATAGATACGTTCATGCTTCGATTTCAAGAATAGCATCAATTGCTATTAATGAGGATGTGAGTGGGTGTGAGAGTTCTTTTGTGTTTCATTCACACCCACGCCTACATTCATACCCACCCACAGGCACCGCACACCCACACTAGGGATGCACCAGTACCAGTATTATACTGGTCTACTGGTCCAGTATTACTGGTCGAACAGTATTACTGGTGGACCAGTATACTGGTCTACCAGTAAATACTGGTCACCAGTAATACTGGTCACCAGTAATACTGGTTTTCGGCTTTCAACAAAAACTATTAGTTGAATGAGTAATTTTCTCAGCCATCACTTTTTTGCCTATATTCAAGTGAAAAATTGAGTTTTGCAGCAATTTGAAACCGTATACGATATTGTATACTCAACTAACTGATAACATTATAAACAACGTTTTTCAATAGTTTTCATCTTTTTTGAAGGAAAAACATCATTAATTCAATTCATAGTCAAGGTAAAAGAAAACATTGTGCTCGAAAAACTATATTGAACATATCAAATAGTACGAAAAGTCAGTCGATCAAGAAAGTAATAAATATATATGTTGTAAACAATGACAATTGTCGCTCATATTAGAATTATATAAGGAAAGATTACTGATACGAGGGCAACCTATTCACTGATTTTGTTTTAGTCAACACTAATTAGACTACTATATTTATGTGCCAGGTCCAACTTGTAAGTATAAATCCAAACGATAAAGAGTTAGAGACAGTATTTTTGATTATATCAGTTAAAATATTCGATTAAATTATTGGTTGGGATGCATCAGTACCAGTAATACTGGTTCACCAGTATACTGGTTTACCAGTATTACCAGTACCCAGTATACTGGTACTGGTGCATCCCTAACCCACACCAGCACCCTCAAAACTTCAGTATGTTGTGGTCGGTATACTTGACCTCAAGAATATCATGATGCTAACGCTGCAGTGTTTTTCCTGATCTATACACTTTATTCGTGACTTCAAACTTGTTGTGCAAGATTCAAAGATGAGTCAAGAAAAAATGAAAGCACTGATATGACATCATTATATTTTATTGTCTTCATTAAAGATAAGGAGGCTTTCATAGCTTTCTGCTTGTTGGAAGGTTATGGCCAAATGTCATGTTTTTTTCCCGAGAAATGTTAACAGAAAAAAATAAAGAAATCACTGAATCTTGTATGGGAAGATTAGAAAGAACAAAACTTTAAAAGGCCTAATCGTTCTAGTATAAAACAGAACTGCATTTCATCTTTGCAAAATTTTTTTTCACATTTCAGTCTAAAAGTAACCCATTTTGATTTTCAAAAAAAACATTAAATTTTCCCGTCACGGCTTTACCAAAGGAAAGACATTCATCCACATGGGTTCGGCTGAATGTGCTCAATCCAACGAAACTTGATCAAATTAAACGTAGTGGTAAGTGAAAGGGGAAAAAGAAGTTTAATTGCATACAATCATCAGCTCTAATGTTTTCTATTCAGTGTTTGGCGATAACAAAACTCCTGATCATGTTCATCATCCATTCTCAGATGCAAAATAAGAGCTACATATGATAACTTTGTCGGGTTTGACCGTAACAGAGACTATGCTTCACTTACACGGCATTGAAGACAAAAAACTGCGTAATGCCCTTGGTAAAGCTGCTTATAATTTCATAACACAACCGAAGGAAGATAGTTTCAGAGATTTCAGTTTCCCTATTGATGTTAGTCTTTTGGATGATAAAAAAGGGGAAGAGTCACACATCCAGCACGGTAAAGCAACAAAAGAAGTGAAAGAACAGAGTATTGATATTTACTTTTGTCGTTATGTTATTGGACGTATCCAAAATAAGTATGATGTTAACTGTGGATATTATAAGTATGAATCGAAGCTTGTTAAAAACTGGTACAATATTCGTCAACGTTTCGATAAGCAAGCTGCTCAGAGAGAATTAGCTTTGACGACGGCGGTGAAATTCAGTCAAATACATAATGCAATGGCATTGGAAAGCCCAAATCATGTTCAAGTGCTTGTTATTGATAATCAGATGAAGTCTCTCCAGCAGCATCATAAAGAAACGTGGACACATTTCATTGTTTCAAAGACAGAATTTTTTCCGAAAACAAAGGTTATTGCATTTTTTATTGTTATATTCGGGCAAGCCAATTGAACATTTACAAATATATGGTTTATTCTTGAGTGTGTGTGTATTTGGGTCTGAGTGTGGGTGTGGATAGAAGAAGAGCCGTACCCCACCCACAACCGCACCCCCACCCTATTCATATTCTTTATATAATTAACATTTTTAGTAAAAAAGCAATATATATATATTGACAAGACAAATATAGAACAAAAAACTATTCTTCATCACTATTATCTTTGACATTTTTTATAATGTTGATATAACGATGAGAGTCAATTCTTAAAACTTCATGATGAGCATCAACATCTTTATCTTAAATATATACTTTTTGCTAACATAGGTTTTTTTTATCATCTTGTATATATTTGCCTTTCCTTAGTCTTATTGTAGGCTTTTGTGCTTATTCTTGTTCATAACGACACATATAAGCATGCATCAAAACCAAAACTAGTTTTGAAGTTTTAGTTTTGAGGCATTAGAAGGAAACTAATTTTGCAAGGATAAACTCATACTGCGTTTTTGTAAACTTAATCATAGAGTGACGGCTAAAGTTATAAGAACAAAGAGTGCCTTGAGTGTTTTAGCTTTTTCATTTTTCCTCAAGCTTGATAGTCGTATTGAAACAATTTGATTTCATATTCAGACAGAGAATATTCGAATGCATATATGCCGATAGATGAACAACTAAGTTAATTTAGAAATTAAAACGAAAAATGAAACAAATAAAACACTTTGTTCTTTTAGTTTTAGCCACTATTGTGTATGTTCTATTGAAATGAATTTTTGACACAACATTACATATATAAAAATTCTCTGGCAAATACTAGTACATAGAAATTGAAATTCTAAACTATGAAGGAAGCTTTTTCCAAGCAACGATTTGTATCAGATTATATGTATGCAATCTGCCTTTTTTTCTATATACTTTAAAGAAACTTTGTAGATCCTGTTCTAGATAGTTTTTTCTCGGTGTTGCTTTTCTAGTCTGAATGTACTCTTGTTGAAGATAAATGAAGTACAGATAAAGAGTAACAGTATATATACATCTTCATTCTTCGATAATTGAGCAACTATTATAATTATGAATGACTTATCAGGAAAAATATCAATATGCTATTCAGTCTAACAAAGATTCCACCATACTTCATATGACCGAAGATTCCTCGATTCTCACGAGTTAATAACGAGCTCAATCAAATATTTGTTTCAATAAAAAACGTTAATTATATATAAAAAAAAAACAGTCTAGTTATGTGCTATACGTGTTTTTTTAAATGATAGTACCTATGCAAAAGAAAAAAAATACGAGCTTTCCTGCTAAACTTGTTACAAATATATTTTCATGACCACACACTCTCAATATTAAGCTATCAATAACTCTAAAAAAGATAATTTGATCATTGTAAGCTTATAGTTTCTTTTCGAATATCTATTTTTGATCGGTATATAATATTATATCAACCGCTCATTTCAAGAGAACGTATATCATGAAGTTTACAAGAAAGCATTATGAGTTGATCCTTCCAAAATCAGTTTTCTTATAATGTCTCAAAAGAAAAACTATCAAATATCAAAATGAATACGTTAGAACCAAGAGTTTTTGATTTTCGTAATGCCTTGACACATAACAGATTCTTCTGATGATTTCACTTCATTAGTCCACATCCATATATCCCGATTCATTAGCACTCTTACATTTAATGACACGAAAACACCATTTCCAAATACAAAAATAAATTAATAAACCATTCTAATTTTCAGATCTTAATCAATATCAGTAATTCTTATATCTAAAATGACTTTTTCACCTTTCTCAGTTGTTGACCAGGTGAAGTTTGTGCCCATAGTTTGAAATTTAGCATGATCTTTTGTTCTCAAAATTACATATTAATATTATTAATAGAACAGAACTCATAATCAAGTATTTCAAAAACTACTAATTAATCAAAGTGTTCGCAATTTGGAAACGCAATAAAAATTAGAACAACGCGAATTAATTCATTCCAAATTGTGAATACTACAATGTTAATTGGCTTAAATTTTGTAGACAGTTTGGAAGTTACGAACAGGTATTGTGCTAACAAGATTATGAAAAACTATAGATGAAAGAAAAAAGATCGCCCTTAGTAACAAATAAACTAGAATAACCATTTTTTTTTTAATACATGTTGGTTACTAACAGGCGAATCATGAATAAGTCTCATTGAGAATGAGAGAGATGGAGTGCCAGGGGGGATAAGAAGGAAAAAGTATAATGACATTTCATGACGAGGCGAAATAATATTCGTAAAAATATATTCTTTTGCTTTTATTTGGATTGTGTTGAAATTGTCGATGGGTTGTTTTTATCAGAAGACATTTTATTTACTCGTACGAGAAGAGAAAAGCTTAATTGACAATGATAAGAAAGAAAGAAAAAAAAGAATATGTGTATCGCATGACATATGCAAATAAGACAAAAGTGGAAAAAAGGAGGGTCGACAAGAAACATTACGACTGCTTTCTTCGTAACCATTTGCCTCTTTCAGAAAAATAACAAAATACAAAATATTTCTTTTAGCCCTTCATTAAAAAGATTGGAAGCTTAGAATGACGAATTTCGAATCGTTGGCCGATGATACAATTATTGATGTCTTCAAATGCATAAATGCTTTTGATCTTCTACGTATATTTTCTCATCTAAATTCTCGCCTCGATACTATACTCTTCAGTCATTTCAATGAGTATCATCTCAATTTTCAATCTTTATCCAAGACTAATTTTGACATAATCTGTCAAAAACTGCCGTCGATTATCGAGCGAATTATTTCTCTTCGACTCTCAGACGACGATGATACTCCAGAACAAGCTGATCTTTTCTGTACTTTTAGCTTAAATTTGAATCAATTTACGAATTTACGATCATTATCATTCTATCGTCTGGTTTCTATACAAACAATAAACAAATTTCTTTCAAAAAATGGTTGTTATCCTCAATTAACACATCTCAATTTAATTCGATGTCGCTTTGGTTATGAAAAAAAGGAAGTTCATTGTATGATCGACAGTATTTGGAGTTTACCCAAACTCATTCATTGCTATTTAGACGTCTCTTTTCAACATAGAGCTACTTTTAGTACGCCAAAGATGATCTCAACATCGATTGAATATTTATATATTCCAAATTTCTATTGTCGCATGTTTAAATTGGCAAATCTACTTCAACAAACACCTCGTCTTCAACGTCTTTTTACGTCGTTTGAATCCTTGGGGACTGAAGAACGACTACCATCAACTGTTGAATCAATAACTATGTTGAAGTTCTTAAGAGTCGACTCGAAAAATCCGCTGACACATGTCTTACAAAATACACCAAATTTAACTTGTTTGATAATTGAAACATCAGGTACTTATATTGATGGACATCACTGGGAAGATGTAATTGTTAATAATTTACGCATGCTCAAAGTATTTCGACTTTTCATGTTATTTCAATTTTATAACGATGAAAATAAGGACGAAAAAGCCAATGAAGTACTTAATTCATTTCGAAGTTCATTTTGGCTTGATGAACGCAAATGGTTTGTACGATGTCATTGGGATTCAAGTGAAATTACCAATAATGTTTCTCTTTACACATTACCTTATCCATCTATCAAATTTGATGTTAGTATCGGTAAATTTTCAAAATCAACTTGTCCCGAAGATTGTAATCGTTATTTCTATGAGCGTGTATACAATTTACACTATAATTTACTGATAGATCAACCTTCGACCTTATCTAATATTTCTTTTCTGAATATTCGTCAGCTATCCCTTACGCTTCCGTTCGATGATCAATTTTCATCTATTGTTCCGAATTTCGATAATTTGATTACACTTGCTGTTACACTGACTGATGATGAAAATTATGATCTTGTTCAATCTCAATTGCAAGCTTTACTTGACAAAGCACCTCATCTATATTCGTTACGCTTTGCATCGTGGACAACTTCGCAAATGCCACCATTTAAACTAGTGAGTTCATCGATTCGTCAACTTGATTTACTTGGATTAGGTCGAAATCGTACTTATCGATATTTCGATGAAGAACAATGTAATCGATTATGCCAAACACCATTGATCATTCAATGTGAGATACTTCTTATCAAACTAAAAACAGGCAAAAATATAATTGATCTCATCACAAAAATGTCAAATCTTCGAGCATTAACTGCTCAATGGCATGATGATAAATGGAATCACAGAAATGAACTTGTCAAATGGTTACAAAGTGTATTACCAGCATCATGTGCAATTGAAAAAGGTTCTCGTTTTGATAGTGAAATTCGATTATGGATCAAATAATTCAAAGAAACGTTTGCTTTACAAACATTGATACAAAAGAAAAATCAAAATATGCATTTGTATCTTTTTTTTAGAATTTAAGAATAAATTGACATTTTTCAATAATAGTTTGCTTTGAAAAGCGCGTACAATTTAAAAGAAAATATAAGAATCAACCTTAACTAGAATCTTTAGTGTATTATTTTGGAACTATGTTGTCTGATATTTCTTTCTTCAATTTTTCTCTCGTGAAATGTATTAACCAGTAAAATAATCATTATTTGTGCAAAAAGGTCTAACACCCACTCCACGAGATATTTGAGAAAGGAAACTTATCCAACTGATATCTTCTGTTCGAGTTCATATTTCTCTCATAAGTAAAACTCGACAAGACTAGAAAAATTCCTAAAGGATTCATGCCACTAGACCTTGTGACGAGAGTTATAACTGTTTTACTAAAGTTCTGACCTGTAGCAAACTATTTGCAAGAGAATTAGATGAAGGAATTTGGATCTGAAATTTTGCCCACAAATAAATCTCGTGAATCTTAAAATTCCCTAAAAGTTTTATTCAAACAAATTGTTTTCTTCTTGAGATATTGCATGCTTAAAAAAAAGATTCTATTTTAGAGTATGGGTGTGGGCGTGGATGTTCCAGCATCTGAAGATTCACCCACACTTACACCCACTCTGCTGAAAATCTCCTCGATATACGGGTACATTGAACTCATTATATTCACTAGGGTTTACTTCGATGATAGACACGCCTACATCCTTCAGATAATGAAGACGATAACGATGATTATGAATAAAGCAGTCAATTTTTTCATAATGATTACTCTTCATCAATTCACTTTTCATGACGTTTGTAAAATTTTGATTGTAGGTCGAAGAAAAAATTGTAATTTAGTTTTTTTATTTGTTTATATACATCTAAACTAAAAGATTCTTTATTATGAAATGAATATATTTTTTGAGTAATTAGCAGGACTAAATAAGTGGTGCAAAAGTCTTTGGAAAAGTGCCAAACCATCTAAGACCATATTGTCGACTTCTGAACCAATCAAATTTTTTGTGTTAGAAAGAGCAATATTAAAACTACAATTTTGGAGCAGACATATTTTTCCAGAACAAACCTGAGAAAGAGAAAAAGCCAAAAACCAAATACCTGCAATCAAGTTCCTGCAGCTCTTTTGCAATTTGAAAAGTCTGTTTTTCTCAATTACTTTAAGGTACATGGGCCAAATTTGAACAAAAAATACTTCAAAATGTAGCGCATCAGAAACTCTATCAATATTAGCTTTGAGAAAAATATTTTGGAACTATTCTTGACTCTTTAATCAAAAAAAGTTTGAAAGACAAAATTTTTGAACAATGAGCCTTTTGCAAGAACTATCATTTTACGAAAACATCAGCCACGATCTCTAGCAATCATGCATAAAGTGAATTCTATTTGTGTTATTTAGTCACAATATATCTACTCGTAGAATTTTAGCAAAAAAATCATTCAAAAAATTATTTTCATTGTCGTAAGAAGTTCGAGTAGTGAGAACGACCAAATTAGTTAGTCTCTTTCACAAAAAGCTATTTATTGATATAGAAACCAAGAATAAATTTAATTTTCAATACACCATTAGAATGAGCACTCTTTGTGCTACAAAAATCATCATTAAACGTGCTTTCTTATTTCTCTTCTAATATAAAAAAAACTAAGAGTAAATAGAAAATGATGTTGCTCGATGGTGAAGTGGCAAGCACTTTTCTAGATGTGTTTGGCTTTTGGCTTTTCTTTCTTGTGAGATTCATTCTGGAAAAATATGTCTGCTACAAAATTTGTAGTTCAGATAATTCTCTTTCTAACAAAAAAAAAATTAATTGGTTCAGAAGTCAGCAATATGACCTAACAAAGTTTGGCATTTTTCCAAAGACTTTTGCACCGCTTATTATTTCTACACGATTTATTTTTGCTCAGCTTCGAATTTCATCGTAACACGAAACAAATCGTTAAGATCTGTTGTTGATCTAAAGAATGCCAGTAACAGATTTATTTGTTCATTACACCGATTCTTAGACTAATAATCATAAATTATGAATATGAAGTAAAGAAAAAGGGAAAGGAAAATAAGTAAACAGCGAATAACGACAAGATGAAGAGAAAAAAAAAAGAACGTCATTCAAACAAATAATAATAAAACCAAGTTGCTTCTCTAAATATAGAAATAACAAAGAGAAAGAGAACATTTTCTGATAAATGAGTATATTTGGAAAAGCACCCTTGTCTTTTAGAGATTTTACTATTTGCGTGACTATATTACTGTAATCAAACTCAACGAGCCATATGAGTTCCGCTTTTAGGCCTTAATGAGACTTCTCTAACAAAATTTTCTCAGAATCTTGTCTTCATAGATACAAAGTCCAAATGCCGCAAGTCCGTCAAAAAGAAACTCTTTTTCTATTGTTATTGTCATTATTCTTTTGTTTACGTAGCAACGTTTTCATTCTTTCAATATATATCTAACATTGCTTTGACTACATTAACAATTCGGCAATTACTTCCAGGCAATACATTTATTCTAAAAAGAAGAAAAAAAAGTAGTGAAATAAAATCGATCTGTTGTTTTGTTTATTTTTGTACAGAACAGATAACGATAGGTGAACAGAATTTTTTTCTTCTTACGATAATATTTCTTTAAGTTCTCTTTGTATAGTAGGTGGAATTGGTTTCATCTCTGCACTTTGTATAACTATGCGGTAAAAATTCCCAAGTGAAAATTTTTGCCTTTGTAAACTATTTTCAAGTAGCTTAAAAGGCTTGCGCTTCAAAAAGCTACTTAGCTTAGTTTCGAAAATGGTTTCACGAAGCACTTTCTAAGTGCTTCGCGGGACTTACAGTAAAAATCACTACTCAATCAGACAAGACCTTTGAAGAAAACCAGTAAAAGGATGTGGATGTGTATGTTAGTGGGTTAAGAGTGAAAGAATCCATTTTTCTTGTATGAAATGTGATGGATTATTTTTGTTTATGAATTGAGTTGTCCAGCTCTGGAAAAAAACATCCACAATCTTTCCGGCTACTCATGAATGAAATTTCTTAAAAATCTAGACTAACATTTTCATTCTGCATTACTACATTTAAAAGAGAGAGAAAAAAATAAAATGAAAAATATCGATTTCTATGACAATACTGTTTCACGGAGAATGTAGTGGGAAATGATCAGATCCTTCTTTTTCCTATTTTACTATTCTCTTATGAAAAGAATCACCATGTTTTCTTACTGTTTCAACCAATCAAATTCTACGTTTGGAAATGCACTATATATAAAGAATAAGAAACAGAGTTTGCATCCTTTCATTTTTAGTTGGAAAAAAAGAATCGCACTGCTTCTCATAGCACATATTTCCTGATATTCGTTCAAATAATTAAATACTTGGCAAGTATTTTCACACATATAAATTATTGGATATTCATTACTGATTGACAGTTTAGAGCACTTTTCTCACTGATATACTTATTTAAAAAATAATTTAAACTCATGATATACCTTAAAAAAATATTGCCTCATAAATATTTCATAAATGTGGCAAATGAGTAGTCTGCTCGATTATAAAAGGTCTTTGAATCTGATAATAAAGCAGTTTTGTAGCCACTTATATTAGATCTCAAACAATATTCTTTAATACACCGGATCGTACAAATTTCGATAAAATTCAATCACATATGTAAAAGCAATCCATGACAATATGATCCCATTCAATGTTCAATGTAAATAGTGTAGTACAGGTTTCATATTGATACATTCATTGCGTTCTTATTTTATTTTAATCACCCTTGATCTTCTTTTACTTGAGTAGCTTTTTTTTTGATTTACACTTGGTCTCCTCCTCTCGCCATACATCACCATAATTTCGCTATATATGTATATCGAATTTCGACATAATTGCTTGTAACGAAATGAAAAACAAAACTGAATGATAGATATATAGAACAACAAATTCTCGAAACGAAATGTTGCTACTGTAGTTATTTATACCGTCTTGATTAATATCGCACTTCAGATCGTTTTGTCTTGTTTGTCTTTCTAAGCCTTTCCACAAAGGCAATGTATTCAAAGGAACCACTGGAAGGAAAGAGACTGGTGTTAATGTGGATGAAGATGTAACTGAAGCGAAGAGCCATACTTATTCCCTCTAAACATTGTCAACAACATTCGTAATTTATTTTTCTTTATTTTAGCAACTCTAATGGCTCAGCATTGCTACTCACAATCGTCAGAGACGTTTTACAATGACCGTAACTGCACTTCAGTGTGTGCCTATAGTGGATATAAGGGCGAAACCGATCAAACAATTCAGAACAAAGGTCCCATACCTATCGGCAAATATACACTTAAAAACACTGCCAAAAATAGAGGAGAAAGAATCAATTTAGAACCTGATAGTTCAAACGATATGTTCGGACGAAGTGGCTTTCAAATTCATGGCGACAATAACCAGAATGATCAATCAGCTAGTACTGGATGTATTATTTTAAATAGACCGGATAGACAAGACTTAGAAGCAGGTGATACATTAATAGTTACCAAATGAATGGTTTCTGCCTAAATAAACAGACAAAAGAGTTCATTTTTCAATAAATATAGTTCAGCGTCAAACTGTCTGGCACAATTATGCGTGATACAGTAGATGAACAACACATGCAATTTGCCTGCATGATTGACCTTTTAATGCCGGAATAGAAAAAATTGATGAGTTGGGAGTATTTAGTTTTTTAGCCGTATGCTGCAGCTTGAGTGTGAGTGTGGATGTGGGGTGTTGTGTTCAGTAAAGAAAATTTTCAAGAAATTGATCTTTATCAAGAATTCGAAATAGGAATAAATGGAAACAACATAAACAGTCGTTTACAATCAATATCAGGATTAAATACAATTCGTACTGATCATAGTTGTGATTTCTGTCATATTCAATAATATTTTAATCATAAACTAGAAGAGTTTCTCAGAAGAAAAATTATTTTTTGTCCAGGCATCACAAAACTCAAGCACATTTGGGCTTAGCACGATAAAAGTTAATAGTATTGATGAAATATTGTTTTTACAAACTATAAACATTCTCGAACAAAAGAACATGATTTATAAGCTGATATTGCATGTGTACTGTTATTTTTCATCTCATTCATTTCAACAATGTCGCCTCATGTCGATCAATAAGTTGAAGTCATTGTTATGCGATTAGACCGTTTGATACCAAGCCGCGACAATATTGAAGAATGCCAAATAAATACGCCAACAACAGCAGAAACCAGAATGGTACCACCTAATACACCAAGAATAATTGCTAGAATGGGCGTATCTTTTGTCCCACTCGTAGAGATCGTTGTTTTATTTTGTTCACCATCATAAGAAGTTGCTGTTGTTACCTTGTTTGTTGTATTTGTTTCGATTGCTGTATTTGATACAATTGTTGTATTTAGCGCAATTGTTGTAGTTGATTTGGCTGTTGTATTTATTAATTCGGTTGTTGTATTTGATTTGATTGTTGTATTTATTAATTCGATGGTTGTATTTGATTTAATTGTTGTACTTGATTTGATTGTTGTATTTGATTCGAATGTTGTATTTAATTCGATTGCTGTACTTGACTTGATTGTTGTATTTAATTCGGTTATTGTATTTGATTCAGTTGTTGTATTTGATGCGAATGTTAAATTTAATTCAATTGTTGTATTTGGTTCGATTGTTGTATTTGATTCGAATGTTGTATTTGATTCGATTATTGACTCAAGAGTCTCTGCAACTGTAGAAGGTGCTATTTGCATTGTTGACGGTGTAGCCACTGTACATATAATAGTTGCCATTGCTTCTGTCGCTGTTGTTTCGAATTGTTCTGTATTGATCATTGTACTTGTATTTATTATCATTTCTTCAGAACATGCTTCGATCGGATATGTACCAGAACCTACAATAAATGCTATGCAACAAAAAATCATTATATTTGTACAAACTGACTTACATGGTCTAGATGAGACAACAATGTGATCAAGCGAAATCAAACCCATTTCATTAACTTCTCCTTTGCTTGCTTGAAACACGATCTATCATACAAATACGTTGACACATATTAATTCATTTACGTCTAATTCATACTTTATACTTTGCATCCTTTTCTAACTTTAATGGTGCTTCAGCTGTCACCCATCGATTAGGTACAGTTGATCCATTTTTATGCCACATACATGATTGACGACCACTCCAATAATCTTCAGTATAAACATTCAACCAATCATTGTCACTACCTGCTATATTATATTGAAATTGAACACATCCTTCTTCAGATAATGCATCAAGTACTGGAGACTCAATTTGTGAACTTTCGCCTACTTTATCAAATTCACCACTTCGAATTTGAAGAAAACCTCCTATCAATTAAACAAAAAACAAATATTCAACGACAATCTTCTCATAAAACTTTACCATCTCGACAATTTATCCATTTGTTATCACTTCCTTTACATTGTAAACGTCTACTATTCAATATACAATAATATTGAGGGCCCTTCTCGTCGTATGGAATGTTACACACTTTATTATCGTCATTGGCTCTCACTATAAAATGATACACATTTATATCTTGTTTCTCCTCATTGGTGAAAACAATACATACTAATACTACTATAATCACTTAGTGGACCAATAGTGATATTTGGTTCTCTTGTATGAATAACTTTCCAACCATATGTTGTATCATTTTTCCAGCTACATATTTCTCTTTCAACATCAAAATCACAACTTGCATTGAATCGAATACGAGGTGTTGTCGATGGACGTGGTCTGGTTGTGCGTGTAAAAAAAGACACTGAAAATACTTATTGAGAAAGAAATTTCATTCAAGAAGTCAATTGTTACTTGATTCTCCTTGCAAAACAATATCATCAATGGCAATATCAGATGATCGACCAATACCTGTACGATTAGCAGAAAATGTGATCTATTCAAACATAGTTCATCTACTTTATGGGATATTTAAAAAAAAAAAAAAGAACAACTACGCCTACATTGACATCAACACCAGCAGGTAACGTAATATTAGCTTGATGCCATGCTGGTACTCCTTGTCGGCCACTCTTTTCCCATAATACTTGATCATTGACAATTAATGCTAATGTTCCAATTTGACTTCCATGCATGAAATACCAAAATGAGAATGAAGTCGATTGTTCCACACACGCACTTGTACTCATAATACCATATTTATTTGAGTCAGATAGAAGTGCGGCCATAAAACGAACATAATTTCCACCTCGAATAAAATATATTAGTTGTAATAGACACTTGAGTTCATGACTTACTTCCAGTTGTATGATCAGCAGTTGGACCAGAGTTGGCTGTTTCAGTCGTACTACCTGATGGATAAATTTGCCATACTGAGTTTAATTCCCATCCACATTCGCTTTCTTCAAAGTTACATGTGACTGAATAACATAGTACGTGAGAATAATGTTCTATGGAAACTGAATTATTTGATTTTGTTTAAATATAAATAACAAGAAAATAAGACTTACCGAAAAAGAAGCATAAGAAGATAGTAATATGTATATTATTCATCGTATTCTTTAAATGATGATAATAATGAGAAAAAAAAAGTAAAATTTATTGACATTGTACTTTTTTTTAATCTCTGTTTTATAAAAAGAAAGCATTAAAGTTATTGTTAAAACACTTCTCATATCATGACAAGCTGAATAAACGAAACAAATCTTGTTATGATGATAAAGAATAATCCAAATCCAGTGCTTATTGTTTTTTTTTTTGAATAATAATACTAGACTTAAATTAATGATAATAAAATCTCTTCATAATAAGCATCTTCTTATTTTGAACAGTCGACGATTATTTGTGGCCATATGAACTACATATAGCGACGAAGAAAAAATTATCGAAGTTTTGTTTCAGTTTTCTTGTCGATGATAACAGCTAGTAAGAATATGAAAAACTATTTGCGTAGCAGAACAAATTCTCAACTAGTGCTGTTAAGCTCGAAAACTTGAATAAGAATCTGTGAAAAACCAGTTTTCTGGTTTTTATTCGAAGATTTTGAGAAATGATTTTATTTTGATAGAGCAAAATGAGACGGCGTTGATCTGTCCATAATTTTCCTTCATCAAACTGTATTCAATTTACAGGAGCCCCAACTGGCATTGCTCTCTTTTTTTTGAAAATTTCAATATTTTTGCCACGATTGATGCTTTGAAGTCCTCTGTAAAGTAAACGCAGCTCGAAGAAGGATGGCCATGCTGAGATCGAAAAAATCTCAATTTTTAAGTCTTCGAATCTAATAAACCTGATAGAAGATTCTCTCAGCTTTACAAACTTTTGTTCATCAGTATACGTTACACGACTTACAGGTAGAATGAGAAAAAAAATGATGATATGCATATTTCATTCTGATAAGCAATCATGAGACATGGGAAAAAGAGAAGGTACCAGTCTGGAATGTTAATAAAACAAATAAATCAATATTAGACAACAGCAATTGTACTTAGTGTAGCATCCCATGGGAAAAAAATCACTGGAAATGAACAAGTAAGGACGCATTCTCAAAAAAATGTAACACAATTTATTGACTAAGAACGCTTTCTCAAGAATCCCGTTTGAATTTGTTCAAGAGTAATTCATTCCTTGATTTAAAAAAACTACTTATTCAGAAAGCATTAGAACGTTCCCAGAAGAATGCACTCTTAGAGTATCAAAACGCGTTTCTTTCGTCGATCGCGAACAAGTTCATCATCGAATGAAATTCATTTCTTATAATCGATTAAAACATATGCAAGAAAGACAAGATGTCTGTTCAGAACTTTGCACTTTCCGATACGAAAACCTATATTTGTTTCTTGTTGTTTGACACAAAACGACCTCGTCTGCTACCATAGTAGTTCCAAATATTTTTTTCTTGTTTCCAGAAAGTATTTTTAGCTACATGCATTTTCTAATCTCAGTTCTTTTTTATTTTATGAGCATGAAAATATTTATTATTTACAATATAAAAATAACACTTAGACAGAACGATGACATTATCTACTTGTAATTAGATTTTGCAATCGAATGGCAGAAGTTTCATGCAAGGGGGAAACAGCGGACTTCAAGACTTCAACAGACTTCAGCCGCAGTGACTTCATATTTTCACAAGACTTCAAAAGACTTATAAAGACTTCTGAAGACTTCATAGGACTTCAAATGACTTCGCAAGACTTCATAAGACTTCGTATGACTTCATGGGACTTCAAAAGACTTCCAAAGACTTCGTTAGACTTCGTGAAACTTCACGGACTTCATGAGACTTCAGAGACTTTGTAGGACTTCTTGAGACTTTATAAGATTTCATAAGACTTCATAAGACTTCACAAGACTTCATAAAACTTCGCAAGACTTCACAAGACTTCACAAGACTTCACAGGACTTCAAGAGCAGATTCCATGCGTATCAAAAAACCTTATAGAAGTTACATGAAACCTCTATAACATGCAAAAAACAAAACCTATCAAATAGTAGGGGTGTCGTTTACC
>CAJNSZ010001852.1:0-20505 GCA_905329745.1 Rotaria sp. Silwood2
TACTCCCGGGATTTCCATCGTACTCCCGGGATTTTTACTGGATTTTTCAGGGATCCGGAATCCCAAAAATCCGCCGTTTCCCCCTAGGAGCAGTATGTCTTGCTGACGTTCTAAAACAGAATACAGTAAATTCTTTTTTGTCTTACTTCGTCTCATCCTATCAGTTATTTATTGTTTCACCCAGACACTCACTAAATTGGAACTCAAAAATAATCGTATCGGTAATCAAGGAGCACGGCACCTTGCCGATAGTCTACGAGAAAACAAAGTATTGTTCTCTCATTAACATTATGATTTTTATCTTCTATATCATATAGACACTTAACCATTTATGTCTTTCGAGTAACAATATCGAATCGGAAGGAGGACAATATTTGGGAGATGCTCTAGGACAGAACAAAGTAACATTACTTTTATGGTTGTTTTTGTTTCATCTTATCAATCATTCACAATTTTACGCAGGGACTCACCGTTTTTAGCCTCGACAACAATAAAATTGGCGATGAAGGAGCAAAGTGTTTGGCCAATGGTCTAAAACAGAATACAGTAAAAATTCTTTTTTTCTTTCTTCGTCTCATCCTATCAGTTATTTATTATTTCACCCAGACACTGACTGAATTATACTTTGGTGGGAATCCCATTGGTGATCAAGGAGCACAGCATCTCGCTGATGGTCTACGACAAAACAATGTACTATTATTTCCTTCTAATTGTACCACTCACTTTCTATTTCAAACAGACACTCATCGAACTGATTCTCGGTAGTAATGGTATTGGTCCAGAAGGAGTACAACATCTCGCAGATGCTTTAGGACAAAACAAAGTAACATTTCCTGTTTAATCGTTGGTCTCATCTTATCAATCACTCATAATTTCATACAGGGACTCACTATTCTTTATCTCGATCATAATGAAATCGGTGCGACAGGAGGACAATATATTGGAAATGCTTTAAAACAAAATAAAGTAATTTTCTTCCTCTTTCTTTTTACCTGATTCGTCATTTTCTGTTTCAAACAGACACTTACTTTGCTGAGCCTGTATGTTAGCCGGATCGGCTGTCAAGGAGCAGAGTATGTTGCTGATGCTTTGAAAGAAAATGAAGTAATGCTTTTGTTTTCCTTCCGCTCATCCTATTATCGATTTGCTATTTGCCATAAAGACACTAACTACACTTGATCTCTGTATCAATGGCATTGGGGATCAAGGAGCACGATATCTCGGTGATGCCCTACAACAAAATAAAGTAACATTCATGCTATCTCTTCTATTATTTAATCTTCTACTGGTTGTATTATGCAGGCACTTAAGGAACTTGACCTTGGTCACAATAAAATCAGTGAATCAGGAATACAATATCTCGCAAATGGTCTAAGACAACACAGAGTATGGTTTTTTCTTTCTCATGGTATTGTTCACCTTCTGTTTCATGTAGACACTTATCAAATTGAATCTTCGAAATAACGATATTGGGCCAGCAGGAGGTCAATATATTGGTGATGCTCTACAACATAACGAAGTAGCATTTTTTTTGTTATTATTTGTCTCATCTTTTTGATTACTCATAATTTCACACAGAGTCTCGCTACACTAAATCTCACAGAAAATAACATGAGTGATGAAGGAGCAATAGGTCTTGCTAATGGTCTAAAACAAAATAAGGTAGGATCTTTTTCTATCTTACTGCTTGTCGTCTTATCAGTCATTTACTATTTTATTCAGACACTTACTGAATTACAACTCGAGCAGAACGGCATCGGTAATCGAGGAGCACAGCATCTTGCTGATAGTCTGCGACAAAACAAAGTATTATTCTTTCTTTCTTATTGTTTCATGCACTTTCTATTTCATACAGACACTTATTGAATTGAATCTTCGTCAAAACGAAATCGGTTCAGAAGGCGGCCAACATCTCGGGGATGCTCTGGGAGAAAATACAGTAACATTTTTTTCATAATTGTTTGTCTGATCTTATCGATCACTTTCTATTTTATAAAGGGACTTACTACTCTTGATCTTAGTATTAATCGTATCGATGATGTAGGCGGACAACATATTGGAGATGCTCTTCAAAAAAACCAAGTAATATCATCTTGTTTTGTTTCTGCTATTTACGTATGCATTCACACAGACACTTATCTCACTTAATCTACATAATAATCGTATTGGCAATGGAGGAGGAAAGTCTTTTGCCAATAGCCTAAAACAAAACCAAGTAATATTGCCTTCTTTTCATATTTTCATTAATTTGAACATTTATTCAGACACTTACGTCACTTATTTTGAGTGAGAATTTTATTGGTGATGAGGGAGCAAAATGTCTTGGTGATGCTCTAAAGCAAAATAAAGTATCATTTCTTCGTTCTTTTTTTTATCCTAATATTCACAGAGTATTCGAGACAGACACTCACTGAACTTGAACTTTACGGCAATAATATTCATAGTGAAGGAGCACAAAGTCTTGTCGAAGCATTAGAATACAATAAAGTAATGTATCTTGTCACTTAGCTTATCATCTATGTTGTGTTTTTCATAGACACTCACGACCCGTGACCTTCCTGGTCGACAAGGCTATGAATATACGCTGGACGATTATATGTAATACATGAAGACAATTTCGAACGGAAATTAACTTTTACTAGATAGAAAAACCGCCAATCATGTGCATGACTTCTACTTCTTATTGAAAAGCTAAAAATTCTATAATTTATATTTCGCATAAGCATCTTTCTAATAAAATAAAACTACTTGAGGGTGTATGTGTGGAAGGGGTATACAGATGTTTATCCGCTCAGCAACTACACTCAAACCTGCACTCACTTCAAAGGACACAACATTGATATTAATCATAGATACGGTTATAGTAGTTGAACTAATGACGATAAATACAGTTACCGATCCGACCATTGAAGGATATAGGTGTGGGTATGTGGTTTCTAAGAGTTGAGAATAGTAGATTGATTTCGTTTCGAAAATAGACATAGATCGATCTGTTTTTCATTGATTTATTCATCGCAGTCGAAGAAAAACCAATAATCAAAAATGCAATTGATAAGTTCAACTTGAGGGTGTGAGTGTCTGGATCATTGAAGAGTATGACAACCATACCCACACGATTCCCATATCTGAATTGAATTCGGTAATCATTAAAATTTCCTTGAGTGAACTAGCAAAATGGTTTGTAGTATCTAATATAAATGTTAATACCCGATGAAAGTTGTCATGATGAAGTTGTGTGAATTGTTAGCTTTTGTATATTTAAAACGGTAAGCTATCGTTTGCCCTGAATTCTGGTCCCCAGATTTGTTCCTACATCGTGTCGCAATTTATGGACACTTAAGCAGTTATGGTCAATTCTGGCAACCAAATAGGAACTTTTATTTAGGGATTTTTCTATTTAGGGACTCTTTTCCTTAAATATACTTCATACTACATAGACCACGATTCAACATCATTCTCTACCGTACTGAGCTCTTTTACCATTAAAACTAAATATTGTGGCAAAAATTGTAGCATGGATAAGTACTTTCTGATCACCAGAATCGTTTTGTATTCATTATCTACAGTTTAGAATGGGATGAGTGTAGGTTTGTTTGTCGATTTTCATTTGTTTACCCACACCCACACCCCGACATTAGTATAAAATCTACGTGCTATTTTAAATCTGGTTACCAGATTGGATGTTAGAATGCATTACGTGAGAATAACATCAGTGCGTTATTTTGAACCTGGTCACTAGAGTTGATATCACGATGCATTACATGATAATAAAGTCTACCTGCTATTTCTGAATGTGGTCACCTAACTTGGCATGGGAATGCATTACATTAGGATAAGAGCTTTGCTTTATGAATCTAGTGACCATATTTGACATCACATTAGATTAAGTTAGAATAAGATCTATATGCTATTTTGATTCTGATCACCAGATATGATGTCACAATACATTACATTAAGATAGCAGGTCTTTAGTTAATGATAATAAAAACTATCTATAGAGCAATATGCATATCAAGATGTCCAGTGTTGATATGTATGTCATATCTTATATTTAAAAAAGGCACTAAATAAAAGTCCCTACTTGGTTACCAGAATTGACCATAATAGCTTAATTATTCCTAAATGGGAATACGATGTAGGAACGAATCTGGGGACCAGAATTTAGGGCAAATGATAAACATTCATTTAAAATTTATGTGAAAGTTTTCTTCTTATCATATCTTAGTGCAGAGTCACGTCTTCACATGCGTTAATTTTGCTTTCTTTTCGTTATTTTATGCTTTGTTGAAGCAAAATCCAATGAGGTTACATCATTAAGACTTTGGAATTCGTTCATGCGTGTTCACAGAAAACAATATGCCAGTCTTAAAGAAGAAAATTATAGCGGTATGCAAGTTTAATTTAGAATGAATAGTATTTATGTTATTAAATCATGTAATCGTTCTGGCCGGGCTACTTTTGATGGCCGACTCGCCATGCTTAATCGACACAATCGTGAAGTTGATTTGGGTCTACATACTTTTAAGCTCAAAATTAATCAAGTCGCTGACATGATATAACAATGATTAAAATTCGTAGTTCCATAAATATCAAAAACATTCAATGTTGATTCCATTATAACAAATATCTAGGAAAAATATAGCTTTTCTATATAATGGTACTTTTTAGACACATAATGAAATTGTACGAACTGGATGTTACTATAAGTTTTGCAAGAAAATAATTTACATTTATAATAAATATAAACTACTTATCATTTAATTTACGCGTAAATTAAATGAAACGTAAATGTAAATCAACACCCCTATTTATGATACATCGTTGGATTCAGCTAGACAAGATCTATCGAATACACATCTCCTTCTCTCACGAGAAACCTTCCTTCTGTCGAAAAAAGCTGATAGAATCAGTTTCACCACCAATATGACAATTTTTAATATTTTTTATTCATTTATTTATGTGCGCAATTGATTTTCGACTTTTTTTCTCGATTAACTGTTTATGGAAATGTAGAAATGTTGGGAACGGCTATTGGATGACATACAGCAAAATTGCGATTGTCGACTGCGTGCGTTCTCTATCGAAATTTTTCATCGGTTTAGGTGGATGAATCAATAAAATCGTTAGCAAGATGGTCGTATTGTGATAGCTTCACATCAATCATTGGATTTATCAGACTACTCTGCAACACATCAAGTATTGTTTTTTTTTCTTTCCTAATTTAACAACTTATTTATATTGAGTTTTTTATGCTAAATCTGAAAAATAAAAATATCCGGAAATTGGAGAAAAGGCCAAAGCTGAAAATTTTACATATTTTGAAAAAGATGTGTTTTTTCGAAAACAAATAACATCTCTCGAGCATTTCGAATTTCGGACTGGAAAGAAGCTTTTTTTTTTAAACTAAAAAGTAGTTTTTCGTGATCAGCAGGTCAACCTCTATCGAATGATGTAAAAAGAAAGGCAACAAAAATTTTTTTACTAAAACTTCGCATTGTCGGCACTCCATAATAAATGATATAAATGGATGAGTTTTACTTTATTTCAGTACTTATTTTCGAAATGATCATCAACTTCTGAAACTACATTTATATTATAAATCGAATTAGACATCTCTTTTACTTTTCAGGTTGAGTTGACATACTTTACTTTACTTTGATCTTTCAAAGTAAAATAAAGGTAAAGTACGACCCAATTCACTCTTTCTCTTTTCTTATTATAATTTCGAATACTTACTTTTAACATAATATCATCTGTTCTTTTCTCTATAGCTGTTGTCACCTGGTCGTATTTATAAAGTGGTAGATTCAGTCGTGATCCAGTAATAACATCCACAGAAATTGTTCTGAATTTCTTTACGATGGTCGGCGATATTGTTGGGGACATTAATTATTTTACTTCTACGACAGATGGATGTCCTCCTTGGTTTATAGCACCAGTAGTACCAGCGAAAATAAGATCGAATTTTGTGCTGCGATCTGATGAGATGTTTATCTTTAAAATATTCGATAACAAACCTGGCGTCGCACAGTTTGCTTTTCACACAGCTTTTAAAAATGGTAATGAACCCACATCAAACAAGGAGCAAAAAAGTCTTGAACTTCTTCGCTTGATTTTATATGATGATTAATAACAACAAGCAACGCTCGTCGCTCGACTCGCGTGATCCTCGACTGTATGGGCAAGTTTTTATGTGTTATTATCGACCCAGTTGAAACAATTGATGACAATACAGAGTATTCTATAACTAACAGCCTGAAAGTAAATTCGTATACATTTACTTAGGGCATACCAAAAGTAGTGGCAGTGGTACTTTAATTTCTTGTAGAAAGCTTAAAGAAACTTTCTTTCTATATAGTCTGATAGAAAAAAGAATGCTCTATTTTTCTATGCCATTTGATCACACTTCAATTAATATTGTGAATAATACATTTTCGATAAGCTCTGTTTTGTTTGCATATGTGCTGGTTCCATGGATACTAATTCTGAAAAATACGAGTGAGTATTTTTTGGATAACTTTTGATAGAAACAAGATAGGGAACTGCAATTTTCACCGTTGGAAAGAGGAGATAAAGATGCACCGAATCGTATACTTTTAACCTTTTTTACATGTTTTTCGTGAAGTTGTCAATTGACCTTTTTAAGACCAACCGATCTAGTAAATTGTTTACAATGAACTTTCAATTATCAAGTATAAATTCAGATCACTAGTTGAAGATCTACAACGTACGAAAGGCTCAGATGAATAATATGTGTTACAGTCGAGCTTCTAATACGATTTTCTAGCGAAATCTGTGAAAAAAATCACTATTTTTTGCTTTTTCAAAAAAAAACCGTTTTTCCGACAGTGAGAAAATTGAATAAAAACAACTTAAGAAATCATATTAAAAAAACCTGTAATGTATGATTCGATGCGTGTTTATCTGCTCTTCCCAGTAGTGAAAATCGTAGCTCTTTATCTTGTTTCTGTCAAAAGTTATCCAAAAAATACTCATTAGTATTCATATAACCAGCACATATGCAAACAAAACAGATCTTATCGAAAATTTATTATTCCCAGTATTAGTTGAATTGTGATCAAATAGCATAGAAAGATAGAGCATTCTTTTTTCTATCAGACTATATAGAAAGAAAGTTTCTTTAAGCTTTCTACAAGAAATTAAAGTACCACTGCCACTACTTTTGGTATGCCCTAAGTAAAATTTCTTTAGAATTCTTCTCAAAACACGGTTTCTAGACAGGAAAATTGAAATAACTCCCACTCGGCTCGGCATATAACCAATGTTTTTATTGTTTCAAAGCTCTTGATCAGAGCTAACTTTTCATCGGACGGCTTTTTGATATTGAATCCCAGGGCTGAGAAAAGCGGGGTTTCCTGTCGTAGAATCACACTTTTTTATGCTTCTTTTGCCAGCATGGTCACAAAGTTGCTCGTAAAAATGAATGGAAAGGAGTTTCAAAATTCCATCAGATAAAGATTTGCATATAGAGGCTAGCTACAATTTGAAACCAGTCCGAGCTCTGTATCCCTTCTATTGACGGACTTATTTCTATTCTCCTGAGAGGTAGAGAAACGAGCTGAGAGTTCGATCTACTCAGGCATATCAAGCTGAAAGTTTTACCATCACTGTTTCTCACCAAGAATAATCATCCCTGAAAATTTCAGCTCGAACGGCAGGTTCAAAGTGGAACTTCATTTCTGAGGCGGGGGGGGAGTTTAAGAAGAATGCAATTTTCCCTGTACAGTAGCCAACATAACAAACAGTATATTTATATTGTTCGAGCTATATGATAGTGGAAATAGACTCAAATACTGAACAATTTACTGCCAAAATGATCAGCACAACAAGGTCTATGGATTCGGAACGTTCCAGTGAAATTTCGACATGGATATAGAATGAAGTGAACAGATCTTTTTACCTTATTTACTAGAACTTGCTGAAAAATTGTAGTATAAAATAGTTTTGACAGTTGTTTCCTTCAAAATCAAAGGTGTGGAAAAAATAAACTAGTGCATCTTGTAGAGTAAGTTTCATTCTAACGAACAAGTAATACCACCACTTCCGTTCATTCCAACTTTCTCATTGACATTTTCGAATACTTTTTCTCTGCAGCGCATTTCATTATGAATAACTAACTCCCACAAAAATGCTCGAAAACTTTTTTAATTCTAAAGACTCCAATGCAGTTTTTCACGAGGAATCTGAATCTGTAATTGGTTTTAAAATTTGAACCAATAATTATTAACTTTCATTGTGTTTTTTATAAGCTACAATTTCCATTTATTGCATAAAAATGCACGGAAGCACAAAAATTTGCAAATAGTGTTTGACCCCTATCTATGTGAAAGTAGGGTCAAATCCTAACAAATCTATTACCAAAATAGTCAGCGCAAAAAGTTCTACAAACTCGGAAAGTTTCAGTGAATTTGGACGTGGTCACTATATCGGCTGGCGATATCTCATGGATATGTTGTAGTTGAGTTTGAAATCTAGTTGAGATTGGCATCACTAAGTTCAGTTTGTTTATATAAAAATTTTTCTAACACATATTCAAAAAAACTTGTTTGTTTCTTATCAAATTTATATTTACTATTACTTCTTAGACAATAAAAAATATCTTCGTACTATTATTTTGTTGATAAACAGCCATTAGTCATTCTATTCATTATTTTGTTGTAAAAGTAAATCTTACTCATCATTTTCCTTGTAATGAAGTTTCTACACCGATGCTCGGGACATTGGGACATTGAATGATTGGTTGAAACGAAATTGAGAGTATTTGAGCTATTTGTTTTTATAAAATAGTTTTTATTTTTCGATGTTCATGTTACGGGCGATCAAATGTTTAGTTAAATGTTTAGTGTTGGCAAATTGGTTGTTAAAAACTTGAAATTGAATGATATATACTATTGAGAATAGCAGCCGATCTATTTTTCGATTGATTGAGTAATAATTGGACCATAAACGGATTGTTGATTATCTATTTGATGGACATATTGTGAGAAAGTTTATCAACGTAAGATTTTAGTTTAGAATTGGGAATGGTCATTTTTTTGCAAAAGATTCAATGTCAAAAAAAGATATAATTTATGCAATTAAAAACAAGCAGACATAGAATGTGTTTCTTTGATTGGATGCTTCATAGCAACGAATATCCGTCGATTAATTATAAGGAGAGGAATATTATTCACAAAATTCTGATAGTCACGAAATGGAAATGGTTAAAATGAAAATTTTCTTTATGTAAATATTTTAAAATAATTTAAAATAAATCATAGAAGCTCAACCAATCATTTAGAATCGCTAAAATTACAAAAGTTGAATACAGTAGTAAACAAACATTAATTATCGTATGAC
Source organism: Rotaria sp. Silwood2 (assembly GCA_905329745.1). Taxonomy (NCBI): domain Eukaryota; kingdom Metazoa; phylum Rotifera; class Eurotatoria; order Philodinida; family Philodinidae; genus Rotaria; species Rotaria sp. Silwood2. Next base: position 9,361 of record CAJNSZ010001852.1, read on the forward strand.
TCATGCTTTTAACATGCGTTCCAAACTCAACTAAATTCCCATATCAACTGTGACAGATATATCCATGTCTGAAATAAGAACGGTTGGATTGTAATACAATATTAAATACACTGTCTTTCTCTTTACTTGACATGAGATATTTTTCGCAGTTCTTACCTTTGACATCCACAAAGGTGTTGGCAAGATATCACCGAGTATCCATTGAATAAGCATACAAATCATTACCCATTGTCGTTCTTTGAAATAAACATTGTTTCTATAAATGACAATTAAATAACGATTGAGTGAGATAGCACAAAACGCTAGGCAATTTGACAAACTGACACAATTTGTGCGTGAAAGTACTCAAGCAGACAAACTTTTGAGAAAATGCGTTTAAGCGCAAAGAAATTGGTCTAAAATCAGCAAAAAGTGTACATCTTTGCCTCACACTTGAGGTTCCCAACCGTGAGCCCAAAACATCCATTTTTCATCCTTTTTTCTGCATTTAAATGCGTCTTCAGGCAAAAATGCATTTGCACGCATACAAAAAAGAGACAAAACTTGACATTTTTTTCCAGCCCAAGAAACGTGACTGTAACCATGGTTGTACATCTCGAGCGTGAAAAAACGACCGGTTTTTCGCTTTTTTTGTATGCGTGCAAACGCGTTTAAATGCAGAAAAAGGGCAAAAAATGGGCGTTTTTGGCTCACAATCGGGAACCTCAAATTCGAGCCAAAGATATCCACTTCCTGCTGATTTTAGGCCAATTTCTTTGAATTTAAACGCGTTTTCTCAAGATTTTGTCTGTCTGGTTAGACTCAACGAAGTTCATCATAGCGCATATTGAGGGTGTGAGTATGGATGTGGGTGGAGTGTATGCGTGTATGTGTAGGTATAGATATTTCCTTGAATCACACCTACACCCACACATCCACACTAACACCCACACCCACCGACACCCACACTCTCATCCACACCTCATATTTTATCATTTGCGTTGTTGTTGTTCTTTTTTTTTCTTTTTTCTCTACTTGTATTCTTGCACATGGATATGTTTGGTGATGATAATGGATATTGTTTTAAGTCAGATGACAGATAAGAGAAAAGTTGCAAACGTGTATATATCAATTCAAAAATAAAAATTAAGATGTTTTCAGACCCATGTATGATCATTGGTGGTACGTTTGTGCTTCATCAACTCATTTTTTGGATTCATAATGGTATTCTTCTACTCATTACTGATGTTCTCTGGTCAAATCGATTAAAGAAATATAAAGTACAAAAGGTTTGTTAATTATATATAATATAATCAAAAAGTATGATGTATCTTTAGGATATTCATCTTGATGGGAATTCGATTCGAAAATGTGGACGAACAGTTTTATTCAATCAATTGTGTCTTTTTCTTCCATTTCTTTTTCTCATTTGTCCATTATTTATGTGTCTAAATGTCCGATGGCATTTACCTTTTCCATCATGGTAACATAAACTGTTTGAATATTATTAACATAACATCTTGACACTTGGGCTTTTTTTCTTTTATTATTTCCAGGCATCGGATCGTATTTGAACTGTTTGGCTTTGCCCTTGTCACTGAAGTCTTCTTCTATTACAGTCATCTTCTTCTTGTAAATAACAGATGTTGCGCTAAATATCATCTATAATTATTTTTTTTTGTTTTCATATAGCATACATCGTTTATGTATGAACGTATACATAAGCAACATCATCAATTTCGAGCACCAATCTGTCTCGCTTCGGAATATGCTCATCCGATTGAATTTGTCATTTCGAATATTGGTCCTGTTGCTGCTGGGCCGTTACTCTTTCAATCTCACTTATTAACAACATGGATTTGGCTTTTGGTTGCTCTTATTAGCACAAATAATAGTCATTCAGGATATTGTATATAAGGTCCGTTCGGTATTAATATTATCAATGCAAAATTTCACGATTTTCATCATTCTCAATTTACCAACAATTTTGGCAGTTTAGGTATACTTGATCGTCTTCATGGCACTGATAAAGCCTGGCGAGCCCGAAAGATGATGGAAAAAAGCAAAACCAGACTGCTTGAAAACCAATAAAATGTGAGAACAAGGTAGAACATTTCATTTTGTTTTAATCAATGATTATTATTGTATTATAAGCAGCTGCTGTTATTATTGCTTTTCATTGAATGAAGATGAATAAATATTCTCGCTCTCTAAGAAAATTCAGATTACAACCCAGCCAATATGCAATTTGAGCTTCTATTTTGAAAAGAGAACAGCAGCACGAAGATATCTTTTTCTTTTTTGACTACAGAAAGAGAGAGACAAAGACACACAAATAGAGAGAAAAATCAAATTGCATACCGATTATGTGTATGCATGTATATGCTTTATGTAAATGAATGAATGAACGGGAACAAAAAGAAAAGAAATGGATCAACTGCGATAAAATACATTGAGCTTACTCTGTTCAACAATTAAATTACCATATGTCGTATTTACTAAAGTCATAAAATATCGTTTCCAGTATTTCTCGCAACGGTCTTCTAGAGTTGGCTCATTCAAAGCATGCATGAAGAAGTTTGAAGGTCATGTTCAATTATTCACTGTTTTGTTTTGCAGCTGCTGCCACATGTACAAATGATTCGACTGAATAATCATCAACTTAATGCAGTTTTAGAGTTAAGTATCTTTGTAGATCATTAGTCATATCTAGGCAGGTATATCGGCATTCGAATATTCGTTAATAGATAAGAGCTTTCATAAGTAAGGGGTGTGGGTGTGTGTGTGCGTTGAATCGAAGAGAAAGATTACATCCACATCCACATCCACATCTGCACCCACTTACCATTGATCACCTGTTGAGTTATTTCACTTTGCTTCCTGGTCACGACGAAACTTCAAATCTCGTTAACCATTCTCTTACACCTACGATTTCACTCTCAATCAATTCATTGATTTACAATCACTGACACTTTCCCTCATCGATTCTATTGAGAAAATCAACACGATCTTGAATGAAGATTCATATCTAAGTCACTTCGTCTGACTTTGATCAAATTTTGTGCTCGACGTACCAACGATCTGATCAACTTAATCAACAATATCTACCTAGACTCAAGTATTGTGATCTGGGCTGTGACATCGTACATCAGCCCATATTCTCGAAACCGATAATGATCTCATGGTCAATCGAGTTTGTTTCGATACCACTTTTCCGATTTGAGGACAATTATTTCTCGAATCTATTCAAACACACAACTCGACTTCGTCATCTTCACGCAATTCTTTTCATTGATCACGGTGCTCAGTTACTGATGCCTCGAATCACTTCATTCATGACGATCTTGAACATAATAGTATTCGCTTCGGATTTTACCATAAATTCTCTATTCGAAAATTCATTGAATTTAGATCGTTTAACAGTTGATACATCGAATGTGGTCTTGAACGGTCACAATATGAAAAGCAAACTTCAGTATGAAGAAAAAAATTGCGTAAAAAAACAAGACAAAATGAGGGAGCGGGTGTGGGTGTGGATATGGGAGTGGGCGTGGATGTGGGTGTGGGTGTGGGGTGTGGGTGTGGGGTGTGGGTGTGAGTGTGGGTGTGGGTGTGGGTGTGGGTGTGGGTGTGGGTGTAGGTGTGGGTGTGGGTGGCGGTGGGTGGGTGTGGACTCTCTGATCATCGACATCCGCACCACAGAGTCACACCCACAACCGCACACCACACCCCGCACCCACAGCCACCCACACTCATTTTGAATTTCGGTACGCAAATTTTTTTTAAAGGTGTTTTTGAGGAAAAATCGACCAATTTTGTCATCGATTAGCGCCCGGAATATTTTTGGTTTTGATATAGTATGTACTGTTGGAAAGCCCGTAAAAAGTTGAGCTAGAACCCAAAGTGTTACATGTTCTTGATTTGCTAGTCGCAAGATATAAGATGATCTTTGACGTGTCTCTAAGATAACTTTCCCTCAAATTGAAAAAAATGCTGGGATCATCGCAAATATAAGACCATATCTTTTGGTTAGAAAACCCAGAAGACGTAAAACTTTGGGTTCTAGCCCAATTTTGGACGGGCTTGCCAACAGTATATACTATATCGAAACCAAAAATATACCCGGCGCTAATCTATGGCAAAATTGGTAAATTTTTCCCCAAAAACACATACATGTAAAACTTGAAGCCTGAATTCAATTGAAATTTCAAGTTTTCAAGTTTTGAAATTTTTAAGTTTCAATTTTTCAAGATGGGGGTAAGTGCTTTTCTCCACCTAACTGACCTTTTATATTAGCGTCGCGGCGTGAGGGCGCGAAGTGCTCCCTGGAGAGCTGTGACCCATGTACTTCTCTGTGTACACAGTAAACCAGAAAATTTCAAAACTTGAAAACTTGAAACTTGAAATTTCAATTGAATTCAAGTATCAAGTTTTTCACTACTGACCAAAAACGTCCACTTTTTGCTGAGTTTAGGCCAATTTCTGTGCGTTTAAACGCGCTTTCTCAAAAGTTTGTCTGCTTGGGTAGCCTTGTAATATCAATATCTCTTGAAGGATGCATCCGTTTGAACTGAAAGCTGCAGATTGTTCCTATCTCACATATCTTTATCTACTGTAAAAATATCAGCCAACTCGGCGACCTTCGATTGAGCAACGCTTTGCTGTACGCGGTCGTGGTTTTCGTGCAATGACTCCTAGGACGATATTTCTCATTTCATTTAATGTCTTCAAATGAAATTTCTGAATGAGAAGTTTTCATTTGCTTATGAACAGAAAACACAAGCTTTTGGTTCAATTGAAAAAACGTTATTTTGTCTTTAAAAAGAATTGGTGTGCTGGATTACCGTCAACTGTCACGTGTTTTCTCTTGATTGAATTCCGCTCTCGCTGGTTTTCTGACAAATTCACGGTGTGTACCGAACAGACTATCGAAATCGACCAGTTCATCTCCATAGTTGCATTCGAATGTTGCATGGTGCAGATAATGGAATGCTGAATCTCCTGCAGGATATGCGTGCCCATCGTGGCCACCTATCGGGGAAATATCGGCATGAAATTTAGCATAGAGAAAGTGAAGCGGATGACAAGCGAAGAGAAGGGGAAAATAAGCACATGAATAGTAAAAGAAATGTTCAAATGGATGCATTGATAAGCCAGCCCATGGACCAGGATTACGACTTAAATGATGCAGACTATGTGCATGGCGATATAAAAACGCCCCAATATCGCCGTCGCGCAAACCATTTTGGACAGACCACCACGGATGCATAAACCGATGGACCTAAAAATATGCCTTTTCACACGATTCAAAGATACACACTTACGAATCCAATAGAAATGAAATTCACGCCAATAAGTAATACTAAGTAGCATGGTCATTGAAAACACTGGTCGAGACCAAAAGTCACTATAGTACGGCAATCGGCCGCTGGCCCACAACCACATGAAGATACATTGAATTGCCGATGATTGTAACCAACCCAGTGTGTTAAAGAAAATTTCTCTTTGTAAATGATTATGTTGCTTGTCTTCATAAGCGTTGCTGGGATTAAACTTCTTTTCATGTAATGGCCCTTGCGCATAGACACTTGTGCGTGCATGAGTTATCCAATACCAGAAGGAATAGAATATAAATTCACACGTTAAATTGAAGAGAACAACACGAGATATCCATTGGAAACGCCATTCATTGGCGTCCGAGAATGTTTGTGGAAAGAGCCAGAGCCAACAGACCACAGCAATACTCAATTCGAGTGCATGAGTCCAATAGCACCAGATAATATAATCAAATGCTTTGCGTTGGCAGTAAGACCAATGTGTATACGCTTTCAGTACTAGATAGTCCTTGCGACCGATATAAAGGCGATGAATGCCAATAATGTTATGCAAGCCAAATGTCATGATGAAACGATTCTGAGTGAAGAAAAATTTACATATCATTTATAACAGTTTAGATCTGATTTATGTTCAAATTTCGAAGTCTGTTATGTCTTTCGAATGAGAGTAGAGATACTCTAAAAAACCGGGTACCCATACTGTCCTGAATTTATGGAAGTTCTATATTTTGTTGGTCAGCTTATAGAATTCGACCCATTTTCTAGCAGATACACTGATACAGGCGCCTACTAATTGTTTCATCACGAATGAGCTGGATTTCCGATCCAAAATTGAAAAGCTCTTCTATTAACTCTTACCCTTTCCTAATGTAAATAGTTTATACCGAACATGTCTTGATATCGACCAACTCTGCCTACCAGCTAATACTTTCTCTCGTTCTTACATCAATATAGATAAGAGCATTCGTTCTATTTGACCATTTTTATCCAGCAATAATACATAGGTCACCTGCCTTGTATGGCGAAATAAAAAGGAGATCGTTCGATAGGCGACTAAGGTATCTCTCTCGTAAAATCGACTTTTTTGCTATAGTCCATTTCAGAGTTAAATGACCGTGGGCGCGTTTTGAATAACTTAAAAACAAAAAGAGAGAAAAAAGCTCTGGTTTTAGGACTATCTAGAGTCGACACTACTCTATCTTTTCATAAAGTTCATGAAAAGTTTCAGTCGCTTTTCTTCTTGAATACATCATGAGTTTTGAAGATGAGCGTAATCGACTTCAAAAAAGAAAGTGCTTTCTCAAGTATAATATAATGGGCAGATGGCCTGTCTTTTCCTCTGTCGATCTACGCATGCCTAAGACCGATAACAGTTTGCAGTATAAAGATATCAAGATTTTACTGAAGACTACTCACCAATATTTTTTCAAAATTTGAGCAGCAAACAGATTATTCCTTCTATAATTTTTTTATTCACCTTCGACTTCGTGACAAGATTTATTAGCCTTCAGAACTTTTCTACCAAGAACGTTATCAAAAACCACACATTGTATTTATTTTGATGATAATGCATCAATATCTTCACTTCGTTCTACTGGTACCTGTTATGTAATCTTGCGTATGAGGATAGTTTTGGGTGAGGGTGTGGGGTGTGGGGTGTGGGGTGTGGGGTGTGGGTGTGGGTGTGGGTGTGGGTGTGGGTGTGGCTATCTTGAGGAAGTGGGTGTGGGTGTGGCTATCTTGAGGAAGTGGGTGTGGGTGTGGGTGAAGTATGGATGTGGGTGTGAGTGTGTGGGGTTGTGGGTGTGGGTGTGTAGGTGTGCGTGTGGGTTTAGGTGTGGGTATGTGGGCGTAGTTGTGGGTGCGGGTTAAGAGTGAACTCACATCCACACCCACACCTTGTTAATATAATATATTAACAAATTCATTTCGATTAGTTTTATTCGAAAAATACTAATGTATTTATTTTTTTGCCAGTGTGTTATGGAAAGAAAACAATGCAAGAGTTGATTATGATTAACTGTCTAAAATTCGATCATTTTTTAACCGATTGATGCCAGTAATAAAGACTTGAAACAAGAGATTTCTTCAACACTCAATAAATAAGAAGTTTGATAAGTCTTAGCTTAAAAATTATCTTTTTTTTGTTTTTAAAAAAGTTAAACAATTATATTAATTCTATGTAGAAGATTTTAATAAATTATCAATTTCTAGATGGTTTTTATAATCTAACTCAACATATGACTAAATCGTACCGAATGATAAAAATAAATTCACGTTTTTTTTTTGTTTATCAAAGTATTTTCCGTTTTGAATAAAAAACAAGATTTCCAATAATATTTCTATACTAAGGACATATATCTTAATTAATAATTAACTGATATAAAAAGAAGATCCATGACGATTGTAACAGTAAATGTCTATCGATAAAATTCAAGAATGTTTTCTTTTTCTATTTATTGAACTGTCGATCGAATCAGGAAAATTGTCTTACTTTCTGTTTTTATTTGTTTATTGTATCGAGAGTATTGTATCGTATGAAATACCACCAAACATGATGTATGTCATTCATCTATATGCTAATAAATAATTAGATAGGTAGATTTAACTAGACGAAATCATTCGAGATCTTATTTCTGCATAATAAGCATTTATTCGGTTAAGTATCATTATGTCTGTCATTCGTTTTCGTGAGTCAAATACGCTTATCTGTATTTCTAATAGATGAAACAAATAAGTTAAACAAGACATAATAAAAAGACTTATCAGTTTTGCTGAATAAATAAATATTAATCAGTGATAGAAATAAATAATTCGATAATAAATGTTGATAATGTGAAAGTAATAGATTTTTTTAAAAAGTGAATTGATAAATCAAATTAGATCAACAATAGCAAATAAATAAAGAAATTATCGATGATTCATGCCGAGAGAATATTAAATTAATATTAATTGTATTTAATTAAAATAACCAAAAAAAAAAGAAAGAAATGTTTCGTTTTAATCACGAAATAAGAACGATGTTCGATTGTATTTATTGAAAGGTATATATCATGTTATTCTTTAAATCAGTGAAAATTTCAAATCTTAACGATGAAATATATAGAAAGATTGAGTCGACAATCATTTTATCTGCATTTCTATGGGCTAATTCATTTTCTCAATCAATTTATATCTTAAGATATACATATGTCTTTTGAAATCAGATAGAGTCCATCAATTTTTTCGAGTTTATATTCCAAAAATAAAATGAGTTTTATTGGAATGTTAAACATACGAACATCATATTAAGTATTGACCTTATCAATATCTTTAGTCAACTGAAGTTAAACTTTGTTCGATTTTTAGTATGAGAAAGAGATAGTAATAAAAACAAGTTAATTAAATTCATAAGAATATAACATGTTATTTTTCTTTTTATAGAACATAATCTATAGAAGAGTATTCGATGATAATTAAATTCGTGAAAAGAGTATGGCTTTTCATTGAAATAAATCTCAATAAAAACTAGGTCATACTAACCATTAATCGAAATATATTTAATTTTCCTCGTAAAATGTTCATATTTGGAGATTAGTTTTCTAGATAGCTTATTTAAATTTTACAATAGATGTTTATTTCAATATAGTAAACTTTTCGACAGAATATTTACAATGATCGAATTTTTTCAAGGATATTTGAATTTAAAAGTAGAATGAATTCATAGACAATTTCAATCTATACAAATAAAATAGATCTCTCTCATTGAAAATAAATATGATCAATAAATAATATTAATAATCAAACATCGATATAAATTGACATATTTTCATTATGCATATTTTGTATAGAACATAATATTGATTGTTGATTATTATCCAACTAATTTTATATTAGTAAAGAAGAATTCGTTTGAAATTATTATGTTTGGATGTACGTATTTTGTTGTTGTTATTGACGAATATAGATATAGATGGAAATTTAACCAATTGATTGAAAGAACTACAAGAAAATTCGAGCAATATTGAGGCTCTCACACATCGTTTCTCTTATTGTGTTGATTATCTAATCGACTAATTCAAATCAATATTATTGTTAGAAGATTATTTTACTAATTCGATAGAAATTAGCAAATAAATTCTTAAATATGGTGGGAGTGTCTGATCCAGAATAAATTCGATATATTTTTTTGTCATTGTTAAAATAAATTTAGACTGACATGTTTATTAAAATATTCCTTATTGAATTTATCTAGAGAAAAAAGAAAAAGGTGTTGATTGTTCTTATTGTAAAATCTAAATGTGAATAATGTGATGAGAAATTGTTGAAAACATTGAAATGAGGAAAAATTAAAGGTTGAGAACAATTTTTTATCGAGGTTTTCCTTTCAGAAAACTTTCTAAACGGAAAAATAAAATTTTTTCATGACGCAGTACAGTGAAAAAGTTTTTCTGCATTTTCTAATTTTCAAAAATTTTTTAGTTCAAATTGAATATTTGACAAACTTTATTATTCTATCGAAGAAAACGAATATCATCTATTTAATTAACATTATAAATTAGACAATAAAAGAAATAAAGTCTAGTCAATGACTTATTTCTTCAATTTGATTTGCCTTTTATTTTCCATTTATTTAAAACAAACAGAATCTTTAATCATATTAGAGAATCGTTTATGTTAAAAAACAACAACATTATTTTGTTCAATTACAGAGAAAAAAGTAAAATCTAGTTGTTATTTCTTATTTTTAGTTCTTCTAGAAAGCTTATCTTCGTTTTGTGTATTTGAATTGAAATTATTTTCACTATACACTAAGGAAATTAAGTTTTTTGTTCTGTATTTATACTGAGAAATTCTTCAATAAAAGATTCATAAGATTTTATTCTACATAATTTAATCAAGAATCATTTTATTAAGAATCTAATTTATTCTGTTTAATTCAATAGATAACGGAAATCGATAATAACGAATCTGAAAAAGATTATATATGAATTCTTTTTTTTAATCAATAGAAAATAAAAAATTCTAAAATTCTTTTGTTTTTTTTTAAACTTATCCGAAGAATAGAAATAAATCCATTTGTAAAAAATTATTTATTCAATTTTTAGGTTCCAACATTAAAAAGTTTTAGTTTATAACGTAAAATAACCGACGATTCTTATCTTGTCTATTTAAAATTGATTCTTAATAACGTTAATCATGTTGAAAAGTTAAAATTTTTATCTTGATATTGATTTAACATATGAAGAAGATTTAAGAAAAACAAATTGTATTATTGATGTTTATTTTATTAGTCAATATATAATGGTTGATTTATCAAGAGATTATATTAATTTTAATATTTTGTCGAAATCGAAATACCAATTATTGTCATCTTATGATATTAAAATGGTAGAAGAATCATTTAAAACTCATCAATTTTATCTTATAAATATAAAATATTTCTATGATAAAATAATGTGGGTGTGGGTGTGGGTGTGGGTGTGGGTGTGGGTGTGGGTGTGAGTGGGTGTGGGTCTGGGTGTGGGCGTGAATTCATGTCATCTTGCCACCCACACCTACATCCCACACCCACACCCCACACCCACACCCCACCCAGAGATAGTTTGAGCATGAAGATAAATCGAGACTTTTAAGCATTCATATGTTGCAGTCGTTATCAGCAGCAGCGTCTAAGTCACCTCATCTTATACTGGCGGCTTACAGAGTAAAGCACAGATTCGGCGTTGTTGACGTTTTTTGTCAGTGATGGTGAATTTTTTTAGTAGCCTCTACGTTCGAATATTCCAGTCTTTATTTTTGCAACGGATTATAACCAGAAGCATATGTGCGCGACGCGTCTTGTCACGGA
>CAJNSZ010001853.1:0-20500 GCA_905329745.1 Rotaria sp. Silwood2
GACATAGATTAATGAGAGGGAGAAAATGTGAAAACATGAAAAGGTGACACATGAAACAAGAACAAAACGTATGATGTAAGTCATGATATGTGATGTGAAACGATTTGGTAATATAAATTGCGAAAAAAATTTTGTGGAAAAAATTGTGGAGGATAGCATAATTGATGTTTTAAGAATTTTAAGGATTGAGAACTTTAAGAATTAAGAATCAAGGTTTGCGATCAGATGATAAAAAATTCATTAATTCGGAATTGGAATTATAAGAATATTAATGCAGAATTGATTCAGAATTGAGATTTGCGATGAGATGAAAAAACAAAAATTTTTTTAACAATTTTAAGAATATTGATTCAGAATTGATTCAGAATTGGAATTATAAGAATATTAATTCAGAATTGATTCAGAATTGGAATTATAATAATATTAATTCAGAATTGATTCAGAATTGAGATTTGCGATGAGATGATAAAATTTTAAGAATATTAATTCAGAATTGAGATTTGCGATGGGATGATAAAAATTTTTTAAGAATATTAATTCAGAATTGATTCAGAATTGAGATTTGGGATGAGACGATGAAAAATGGAAAAATTGATTAAAAATTGTGATACAAAGAGATTTATGTGATACAAAGAGATTTATGTGATAGAAAGAAATTCTTGTGATACAAAGATATTTTTGTGATAGAAAGAAATTTATGCGATACGAAGAAATTTTGTGACACAAAGAAATTTTTGTAGAAATAGGAGTATATAGTATTGTATAGTATTGTAAGGAGAAAAAGGAAAAAGGAAAAGGAAAACAGAAAAAAGAAGATTGAGTAGATGTCGAGGTTTACATGTGATCAACAGTAAAAAACCTTTTTTGTTTTTTAGCAATAATTGTTTAGTTTTTTAATATTAATTGTTTAGAGAAATATACATATATATGTGTACAAGAAATATGTTTTTTATATAGAACATAGTGAACAATATGTAGGGGAGACATAAATATAATGAAGAAGGTATGTGTGTAGAAGAGACAGATATAATGAAGAGAGTTTATATACAAGAGAGTTTATATAGAAAAAACAGATTTAATGGAGAAAATATATATAGAAAAGACATGGATGTAATGAAGAAAATATGGAATATGTTTAACAATATTTTTATGGTGAGACGAAAGACATACTTATGTATGAATAGAAGAGATATACATAATCTATATATACATACATTTTTTATAAGAACATAAAGAATAATATTTCTCAACAATTGTTTACATATGTATAGTAAGTATATATATATTATAGAACAGAAAGCAATATTTGTATGCAGGTGTAGAAGAGGTGTACGTAATGAAATATATATATGTACGTAGGAGATAGAGCTTTTTTCAAGAAAAGATAAAATGTCTATCTATATGTAGAAGAGATATACTGAGAAATGTAGATTAACAATCAATATGATAGTCAAGATGACAGATAGAAATAGATTTTTTGATCTACGTGTTTTTTCGAATAGTTATCATTGTTGATAGATAGTCAAGAATAAGAATAAGAAGTATTTTTGAAACACATTACGTTAATGCATCGGATTAAAGAAGATCTCTCGTTTATGTTCATCTATTTTGTTTCTTCTTATTCCTATTTTTGTTATTCTCATTCTCATTCTTCTTTTTTTCGTATTTCTATTTTTATTGTTTCTAATTCTTTCGATCTTACTATGGTAAAAGATTAATAATATTCTTTGGTGGCTTTTTTTGTATTAGAATTTTACTAAGATTATCTGTTAGACGATGTGCATATATTACTGAGATATCTTCTAAAGGTGTTCCTTCGAAAACTTCGTTCCATATCTGATGGAATTTCGCACCAAATTGAGCTAATGAGGGTGTGTATGTGAAGTGAACTAATATATCTCGATTGAAATCAATTTCTTTCTTTGGTTTTTTATTCCATTGCACATCTAGGACTTTGTCACGAAATGTCTTATGTTGATCACTAAATAGTAAATTCGGGGTATTCTTTCCTGTGAGAGTCAGGTAAAAACGATTTATATGTTTGTCAATAAAATTCGGTGGGTACTTGTTGAGTAGGAAGATTATTCGAATTTTGTGTATTTCCTGTCTCAAATCTTCGACGTGCGAGCATATTCGTGTTGCTCTTAGCACAGCCGAGAAAACGACATTTTTGAAAATGTGCAGTGGGTGGGAAGAATGAAATGGTAGGATGTATGGCTGAGCTGCCAATTTCCGATAGACTTTTGTCCGAAAACTAGGTGTTTCTACACTTATTCTAATATCGAGATAGTCAACCGATTCACCTGTTTCAAAAGATATTTGTATGTTCGGGTCTTTCTTTCCTAAGTCATGGAGTATATTATTCATTTCTTCGGTTGTTTTCTCTGTTGTTAAGAAAACATCATCACGGAATCTATGATATAATTGTTTTTCTTTTTCTTGTTGTTCCACTAAAGATTGTTCCCACTTTCTTACATAGACATCTGCCAGAACCTGTGTACATGCCAATCCCATTGGACCTCCTCTTATTTGTTGAAAAAACTTTGGTGCTTGTCCTGGTAGTTGAAGTGTAAAAAAGGAATTATTTAAAACATGTTTTAGTAAAATGCGAATGGTGTTAATAGGAATCTCATTTTTCACTTTTCGAATGTTGTATGTGCCTAACATTTCACAGATGGCCATGACAGCCTCATGTTGAGGTATCGAAGTGTACAAATCAGTTATGTCAAAAGTATATAGTTTTGTTTTTTCATTTGTTTGAAATGTTTTCAAATCATTCAAGAGATTTATCGAGTCAGTTAAATTATAGGGTGTTACTTTGTCAAAAATGGGTCTCAATATCTGATCTAAAAAAGATGAAATTTTTGCAACCGGAGACTTGATTCCAGCCACTATTGGACGTAACGGTTCACCAATTTTATGATCCTTAGGGTTGTAGTAGAGGTGTGGAAGTTCTGATTCTGATTCTTTTCGAGATGGTCTTAATTTTTCGAGATATTTTGCTGGCAATAGCTTTCTTCGTACTAGATCAATTAAAAGTTCTTCAGTACTTTTGATCATATCTTCGAGTGGGGATTGTTCGATCTCTTTATAGGCATTCATTTTTGACATGTATTGTGCAGATTTTTCTATATAGGTTTCAGGTTTTCCCAGGTGGAACACTTTCGATTTATCTGTTTGTCGAAAGACAACTTTTTGTTCTTTTTGAGCTTTCTTTAAATTTCTTAAGGTTTTCATCATCTTTGGATCTGTTATCTTTTCTTTTGTTATTGTTGCTCGAATTTCTTCTTCTATACGTTTGCTAAAGCGATTTACTATTTCTGGGTTACGACCTATTGTTTTTGTTTCACGTCGCCATGCGACTGCTACTTTTTCTTTCATTATATCAATTTCATCTGTTAATCTTTTTAAGGTTTGCTTTGGATTCTGTGGAACGAATTTTGGACCATAGTTCAAAATTCTACGTTCTGCATTGCTCAATTGCAATGCTTTATTGTTAACTTGAGGTGGAAAAGCAAGAGACGTGTAATGTGGATGTTTTTTCTTCTTTGATTTTGTTAGGTTTCTCTCATTCTGTAGGTTTTTCGTTCTAAAAAATGAATCTTCTTTTCTGTAGTTTGATCATGTCTTGTCCTAATTGTATGGATGAGAGTATCGAATGATTCTCGAATATATTCTGGTAGTGTTTCTACTGATTCTTGATATTTTTTCTCTGTCTTTTCAATTTCATTTGTTTTTGTCATTATCATAATAGATGTAAAATCTTTCTTTGCATGCCGAATTATATTATTCCATTGTTCTGTAAATTGTTCAATTTCATTCTTATCTAATTCTTTACTACGTAATTGTAATTTATCTATAGCATTCAAATAAGGAGGTGGCATATTCAGATTTAATCGTTTCTCTAATTTTCTTAATTGAAATTGTAGATTCAACATTCGCATACATTGTTCTTCTAATTTCTTTACTTTTTCAAGTTCATCTACTTTACACTTATTTTTTATTTCTCGTATAGCTTTCTCTTTCATTTGATCTAGAATCAAATTATCAATACGTTTGCGATTCGTTTTTCTGAAAATATCTACAATCGGATCAATATTGTTGATGATATATTGTTTGAGTATTCGAACTGACTGATGACTATGAAAAAAAATGAATACTTTGTTTCATATTAATTGGTGACTATTTAGAATAAAAATATGAATCACTAATGAATAAAAGATCGTCTATTAATGAACAACATGAATGATCATTAAGCCAATTTAAGTGAATCGTATATAAGGAGCACATATCACTATAAGTAATCATAGCCTGACGAAGATAAAATTCGAAACGCGTTGCAACTATTACCTTTCTTTCTTTATTATTTATTTGAATAAACTATATCTATACATATTTTCCTTTATTNAGCTTTCTTCAAATTTCCTAAGATCTTGAGCATTTTCGGATCTACTATCTTTTCTTTTGATACTGTTGTTCGAATTTCTTCTTCAATACGTTCGGTAAAGCGATTTACTATTTCTGGATTACGACCTACTGTTTTTGTTTCTCGTCGCCATGCGACTGCTACTTTTTCTTTCATTATGTCGATTTCATTTTTTAATCTTTGTAAAGTTTGTTTTGGATTTTGTGGGACAAATTTAGGATCATAGTTCAAAATTCTACGTTCTGCATCGCTCAACTGCAATGCTTTATTGTTAACTTGAGGTGGATAAGCAAGAGAGGTGTAATGGGGATGCATTTTTTTCTTTTTCTTTTTTGATTTTGTCAAGTTTTTCTCATTCTGAAGGTTTTTGTTCTAAAAAATGAATCTTTTTTTCTGTAGTTTGATCATGTCTTGTCCTAATTGTATGAATGAGTGTTTCGAATGGTTCTCAAATATATTCTGGTAGTTTTTGTAGTGATTCATGATATTTTTTCTCAATCTTTTCAATTTCAGTTGTTTTTGTCATTATCATAATAGATGTAAAATCTTTCTTTGCATGTCGAATTATATTATTCCATTGTTCTGTGAATTGTTCAATCTCATTATTGTCTAGTTCTTTACTATGTAATTGTATTTTATCTATAGCATTCAAATAAGGAGGTGGCATATTCAGATTTAACCGTTTCTCTAATTTTCTCAATTGAAATCGTAGATTCAACATTAGTACATATTGTTCTTCTAATCTTTTTATTTTTTCAAGTTCATCTATTTCACATTTATCTTTTATTTGTCGTATCGCTTTTTCTTTCATTTGATCTAGAATCAAATTCTCGAGACGTTTTCGACTCGATTGTTTGAATTTATCTACAATCGGATCAATACTGTCCGTAATATATTGTTTGAGTATTCCTGCTTGATCAATGGATAGTGCTTTCATTTCGTTGTTTAATTGTATTTTCATTTGTTCTGTCTTTTTCTCAAGAAAGATGCGATGTTTCTTTATAGATTCTGCATTACAACTATTACCAAGAATGTATTTACATTCAAATGGTATAATAGGAAAATCAAATACGTGCAGTTGTTCTATATATGTGTCTTTTGAAATTACAGATGTAGACTCAATTTCTATGTTTGTCAATGGTCGACGTATTACACGTTGTGTGTATACTGCTAAATTTGGTGATTGATTCAGATTATGTCCAGTTGGTGTTGACTGTGTTAAAGGATCGTAATGTTCGATCACTTGTTCCTGCTCATCTTCATCCATTTGTATTTTACTCGTATCTTCTCTTGTTCGAATATTCAAGCCAATCGGTGATAATGATGTATCACTTAATTTCCGTTTTTTACTTTCTTTCTCTTTGTTTTCATCATTGATTTCACTGTCGAATGTTTCATTTCCTGACCATCTTGGTGAAGTAGGACCTGTGCGAACTTTTGGAATTTCTCGATCTATAGTGTTGTTGTTGTTGGTGGTCAAGTTATTTTCTCTCTCATAATCACTATGATAGAAATGGATCGTTCGTTTCTGTTGTGCTTCTTTACGAGAAGCTACGGTTTCATATTCTCGCCATTTTTTAGCCTCATCTTCGAAATGTCGATATTGATAATATAGATTTGCAATAAGAAAAACTTTTTCTTTATCGATATTTTCTGGTGGTGTGCTTTCACGAAATAGTTGATTTGGATGTTTAAGTTTATGTGGATAGAATTTGATTAATTGTCGACTTGGTAAACATGGATGATGGAAATATTTCTCACTCGTTCTATGCTTTGCTATATTTTTTGTATAGTTTACTATAAAGGGTTGTGTAGAATTAAGCTGTACTTGCCCGGTAGTTGTTTTAGCTTGCTGTTGTTGTTGTGATGATGATGAATTGGTTAAATTGTTGTTGTTCATTGTTGTTGTTATTATTATTCTTCTATTATTATGTTGTTGTTGTACAGTTGTTTTGGATAGATGCATTGCTTGCTGAGCAAACCATTGTCGTTGTGCATTTTCAATTTTTTGTCGACCAGATGATAATGTTGGATGTAAACCATCTTCTATTCTTATATCATCTATTTGTAATTGTGCATCAACGACATCAATATTTATTTTTTTGGATAATACATATAAATGATCATTAAATTTACGATGAAGTTTTGCAATTTCATATCCAGAAAATAATCTTGAAAGCTTCCAACGTGGTGATAATTTCATCCATCCGATTGTTTTAATGCCGGGAAAAGTTTGACGTGTGTATTCAACAAGCCATTCACAACGTTTTAATGTAAGATCAACACCAAGTTGTGCTATATCATTTGTTCCTAAAGAGAAAAGAACCACAGAAGTATTATTTAATTTATTTTTTCCTTCAACTGATGCCATCCAATCTGCCATTCGTTCACAATTGCATCCTGATTTAGCAATTAATTCGACATTCATTAGATTAGATATATTAACTTTGAACATTCGACATTTTGATGCCATTGAATCAGATAAGATAATTCCATGTATGAGTTTTCTGTTATATGAAGGGGATCGAGAACGAGAACGAGAATGAGTCTTTTTTTGAGAATCTTGAGAACGTCTATTGTTATAATGTGTTTGATGAGTAACATATGGTTTGTTTTTTTGATGAAGATGATTTGATCGAGATCGAGAACGAGATTGATGATTTGATCGAGAACGAGAACGAGAACGAGATTGATGATTTGATTGAGATCGAGATTGATATTGATGGATCATCGCGTTTTTATAATATTGATCAGGATTAATGTTTATTGACATTTGTTGTTGATGATGTTGATACATTTGTTGTGCTTGCTGCATTGAAACAGTATTTTTTCGTGGTGGTTGTCGAAATAAAATATCATTCGGATTAATAGACATAAGATTCATATATGGTGATGATGTATTTTTATCTTTCAATGCATGTGAAATATTTAATTTTGATTGAACATTAATTGAGTTTTTTGAATGATGATGATGAGTATGTTGATTTGACTTGAATAAAGGTTTTCCAGTAAAATTCGTATAACCGGACCATGTAGTTGTAGTACCAGCTTGAAATTTATTAAGATAATTGTGCTTGCGTTGACCTCCTCCATAGAGCGAAGGTTTTGCTGATTTATGATTTGGAAGATGAGGAGGACGAGTAGCAGACATGAAATTTGGTCGACTCGAGGTTGAGAAAGATGATGATGAAGAAGGAAGAATAGTAATAGAAGACATGTTCGGTTCGATTCGTCAATTAATAAAAAAAATGTAATGTTTGAACTAACTATATTATCGAACAATTCTTTAATTTTTGAACCGAACAGTAGAATTAATTATGTAATATGATAATAATTTAATTTAATAGAAGAAACTAATGAACAATTGTTTAGTTTTTGAATCGAGCCGTAGAATGAACTATGTAATATGATAATAATTCAATAGAAGGAAGTAATGGACAAGGAATAATTTTTTTGAAAAAAAGTAAATTGTTTTTTCTTTTTTTATTTGAAATTAATCGATTCGATTCGTCAATTACGAATTGGTGAAGTTTGAACAATTTATTTGATCTAAATTCCTTTTTTGTTGATTCGAATCGATTGTTATCAATATATATATATTTATTTGTTTTGTTGAATATTATGGAATTAGAGAGGAAAATCGTTTCACATATATTTTAAATGATAGAAGTATATATATATGTGTATAATTCTATTTTTTTTAATTTGAATAAGGAATTCACAAGAGTAATGTAAGCAACTCGTTTCGAATTTTATCTTCGTCAGGCTATGATTACTCATAGTGGTATGCACTCCTTATATACGATTCCGTCTAATTGGTCTAATGATCATCTATGTTGTTGATTAATAGACAATCTTTTATTCATTAGTGGTGCATATTTTTATTCTCAATAGACACCAATCAATATGAAATAACCTTTTCATTTTTTTTTATAGTCATCAGTCAGCTGTTGTTCTATATTTTATAGCTGATGATCTCGATTGATGAGTTACTCTTGATACACAATTGAGAAAAGTAAAGAATTACATCAAGCATCATCATATGTCATCATTCTCAAATGTCAAGCAGTGAAATGATCTCGCTAGTCTTTGAAAAGTTTCAAATCTAATCTCGATATTCGTTTCCAAA
Organism: Rotaria sp. Silwood2; assembly: GCA_905329745.1. NCBI lineage: Eukaryota > Metazoa > Rotifera > Eurotatoria > Philodinida > Philodinidae > Rotaria > Rotaria sp. Silwood2. Next base: position 8,556 of record CAJNSZ010001853.1, read on the forward strand.
CTATAGGACTGTTCAATGAAAATTTTCACATATTTTACGGAAATAAAAATTTACCAAATGGAAGAGAAATCGAAAGCCTGTTTAACGAATCTATTCGATTCGAACCTTTTTTATTTGCATGATAATCGAATAAAAACAATCTTCGTATAGTTAAGAAGTCAAATATGATATTCAACATTTCGGAAAATATTTTTATTGGCAGATATAATCAACATAAATCTTAGTTCTATTGTATCCACGACAATAATCATACTTGAATACGACACTATAGATACTCCAATACCATTCAAAAGCTTTACTTTCAATCTTTTTTTTTTCATTTTGATTATTTCGATGATTTAAACAAATGAATTTCTTTACTCTGAGATTGAGTTAATATTTCTCCTGAACAATTGTTTGTTGAGTGGAAAGAAAAAGCAAGCGCTGCATAAGTATTGTAGACATATAAATTGGTTGTGTTGGAAACGATGAAAACTATTTAGATTGGCCCCGGTTAGCAATGCTAAGAGTCACATGAGGTTGAATTAAATAGGATGCGATTGTAGATATATGAGACCTGAAGGAAAGCACTATCCAGGTGAAAACTGTGCATCGAATGCAGATATTGTTTCAGATGTTCAAAATCATGTAGGAAATAGTAGAGTATGGAAGTAGTCACCGAATTGTATATAATTTAGTCCGTAAAGAAAGGAGCTTTGAATATGTTTTTATTGTTATCGATGAAAAGTTCGGTCGATGAATGAATTTAATGAAGAATGATAAAGAATTGAAGAAAAGTATTGTATATTAGGTTTTATTGCTCTACCTATTGTAGTGAAGAATAACATATGTTTATTTTGTCTCTGTAATGTATTTTGTGAAATAGATTCTATAGATGCTTCATCAAGGGATGTTTATGATTGTTATTAATAATGGGCTTTCGTAAATGGAAGAGAGAATGTCAAGACATCAGGATGTTTGGAATATGTATCAGTTTGTTTTTGACATTTTTGCTGAAATCGTTTGTGTAAATTGTTTTGAGCGTTATTTTCCAAAAAGGAAACCGTGTTTCGCTATAATGTGGCATCGATTAACAATTATCATAAATAAAATCTACATGCACTGCTGCAATGGCAGTTAGAGTAGAACAATTCATGAAGCAATAGTACTTTGAAGTGCAATATGTTCGATAGCGGTACTACTTCATTTAGAGACTAGTATGTTTTGATTGATGGGATTTGTAAAATAAAATATTTTGGAAAAATAATTCATCACTCTGCTTTTCGTTTTTCTATAGCATTATAATGTCAGGTAAGAATCAATATTGTGAGATAACAGCATACTTTAGTGTCAACTGACAGTGCATGATCCCAATCTGAAAATGCTATGCTGTTAAATTATGTTATTGAACACATCATAATTACGGAAAAAACTGTTGTGCCAATTTTATCGAAATGAGAAAAGCTGTTGCACTTCTATGGATCATAGATTACATACCCATTCTAAAACGTGAACAGTAATAGGTACCTGATAATGATATTAAAACTAAAGTATTCTATCTAAAGAGTTTAAAAACAAGTTGAACAAAATAAATGATCGAAAATGATAAATTGGTCATAATAAGGGCTAATGTGAAACAATCAGTTGAAATTTATAATGTATTGAAGCTCAATTGATTATTTCATGTTAATTCGAAATCATATGATGCCTAAATAAATGTTACGAGTAATCTATCATGCTAGTGAAAAGCTGGGTACTTGTTTGTCGTCGCCTCGCCAAAACTTTTTAATTTTTAAAAACTTTTTATTCCCAAACAGAACAAGATCATAACAGATAAAAACAGAACAACAATATTATAAGGTATGATAGAATTGATAATCAGGTAGAAAGCTAAAAGATAAGATAATATTCAAAAATTAAAAAATTTTGGCGGGGCGATAACAAAGAAGTACGAAAAGCTGAATCGGATTCTGAGAAACAAATTTAGAATTGAGGTTTGGTCGAAATTTTGAAAATTCATATGTTGAACATAATTCAAAGTTTTCTTTCCAAACTCTTTATAATAAGTGAAGCTTCTATTTTGCATGAAGACATATGTTTGTGAAACTACATTGGACGGACAATATCAAATCTTAGCGTAACAGTTGTAGATGAAAAAGGGCTGAACTCAGGAAAGTTACATGAATAAGTTTGCATAAGATTTGACGCAGCAAAAAATTGTGCTTCCTTATTGTAGACAATGTGGATTAACACAGAAGAGCAGATGGAAGTCATAAAATAAGATGCAGATGTATGATCACATATTACTTTCATTTATTGTAAAAGCATTATGTGTATTCTCTTCATTTTAAATAAGTATTGTTTTGAGAAGTGATGAATTATTTTTGTAAAATATTGTATCTAGAGTTAAAGATAGCTGGATACTACCTAAATCTGAACCAAAATGAATCTGCATTTTAAACTTTATATTGATTCGAATATAGGATCAAACTTTGGATAGACGAATTCAATCATGGACAATCTAAGGTATGTTAGTCATCGAATACAAATAATAAAGAAATAATTTCTATATTTTCGTGACTACTTTCGAATTCCAAGAAGAAAACTTTAGTGAAAGTATTGTGAGTACTGATCCATGTTCGAAAAATTTCCTTCAGCCGGATCCAGGTCTGCATTCCAGAAAGTTTGATACATTAGATTTGTATCTAAAAAGTTTTAACAAATCGAGTTAGGTCCTCAAGTTTTAGATTCAGCGATTCTTATCTATAGTTCTCCGATTGACGTGCAATTTTTCATTAATCAATAACTATCATTTTCATCAAGGAGATGTTTTTTCATCTATTTGTTCACATATATTTGAACGTCGTTATTTTTTTTGTGCCACTAGTGTTAATTACGAATTTTGTCTTCTCTTTTTTTATGACATACTTATTTTATTACTGGATATTTTTGAAAAAACATGAATTTTGAAATAGAACCCATTTTAGTTTCTATTCGTGAAATACGTATCGTATTTTTTTCTAAAAGTGTTCACAACGAAGGCTCTCACGTATTCACTCTCCAAAATTTTATCAGGCATGCAGCTTGATTCCAAACAGCTAGATAATTTCCTTTTATTACATTTCAATTATCTTAAAGCGTAGATATCAAGTAGAAAGACTTCCAACAAAGTTCGAGATAAATCTGTTGGAATTCTTAAGATTTGACAAAATCCAGAGATACAAACGTAATTCAATAAACGAATAAATCAATTCTGCTCAGCCGAGTCGAAACTATTTCGAATTGAATTGAATAAAAGTTCCTTTATTCATTTCATTGTTTAACCCACATACATTGATAAGAAAAAACAAATAGAAATGATCAGAACAAAAGAAGTACACAGTTATTAACTAACATTTTGTTGAGAAGAAACAGTCTATCCTAAACTTCGGCAGCTATTGAGCAATAGTTTGGCATGAGAAACGAAAAATAGTCTAACGAACATTTCTCTTTCTGAAAGAAAAAATAGGGTGTGGGTGTATGTCGGTGTGGGTGGTGTGGGTGTGGGTGTGGGTGTTGGTGTGGTTTTTTTCTCATTCACACTTACACCCACAGCCACCCCACACCCACACCCACACCCACACCCACACCCACACCCACCCACACCCACACCCACACTCACCCACACCCACACCCACACCCACCCACACCCACACCCATACCAACACCCACACTCACACCCACACCCACACCCACCCACACCCACACCCACACCAACACCAACACCCACACCCACACCCTTCGGGGGTTACCTGGAACGTAGATGTTTGATAAAGACAGAGAGCGCTGAAGAAAAAAATTTTAAACAGCAGTATTGGTTAGATTTGTTTTGTAAATACCGCTCATAGAAAATACAAGCAATGGGCTACGTGTATCGTTATAACATTTCGGATAAAATGAATTGAAGAAGTTGTATCTCCATGACTGTTGTGGTGATCGCGCAACTGTAGGCAGCTAACTTTCTATAATTGCAAAATCCATTGGACGTTTATTCACTAGTGGCTTGTTTCCAACGACTCTACCAATACACGCCTACATTTGCGCGACGAACCACTCATACAGGCGTTCTATTTGCGATCAGTACTATAGAGGGAAGAATAAATTATGCCTGCTACACATACCCTTGGCCGCACCATACTGACCGTCGGTTATCCATCAACATACCGATACTGCGCGACTTGAAATTTTCTATCAAGCCAACTGTTACCTAGTGTTTTAATATTAGTTTGCAGCTCTTCAAACGCTCTCTCTGTGCCCAAAAACAACGGTGACAGCATCAGCAACCACAGTGAAAATCGCAGGAACCATACTATGAACTCTATTGGTTTTCTCATAGAACGCAGCCTGTGGTCCTTGGAAATTCTCGAGCACAACATATTTTGCTTCACAATTTCTGATCATTTTGTAGCTTTTGAAAAGTTCTATCTGCACACAAAAAATGACGATGGTATCTGGAGCGATACTCAGGATCGTAAGGACTACACTATCCGAACATAGGATTTTTCTGTAGACCCCAGATGATGTGGTCCTTGGAAATTCTCGAGCGCTGCATATTTTGTTTTACAATTTGTGATCATTTTGTAGCTTTTGAAAAGTTCTATCTGCACACAAAAATGACGATGGTATCTGAAGCGATACTCAGGATCATACGGACCCCAGTATCCGAACATAGGATTTCTCTGTAGACGCCAGATGATGTGGTCCTTGGATATTCTCGAGTACAGTATATTTTGCTTTACAATTTGTGATCATTTTGTAGCTTTTGAAAAGTTCTATCTGCACACAAAAATGACGATGGTATCTGAAGCGATACTCAGGATCGTAGGGACTACATTATCCCAAGAATGGGTTTTCCTGTGGAACTCACACGGTGTGTTCCTGGGAAATTTTCGAGCACAACATATTGTGCTCAATATTTTATGATCATTGTGAAGCTTTTCAAAAGTTCTATCTGTCCTAAAAAAGTGACAATGGTATCAGGTACGATCGTCTAGATCGTATGGACCATACTGTGCGGACAATAGGTTTCTGTGTTGAGCCCGATCAGTGTGGTCCTTGAAAAATTTCGAGCACAGCATATTTTCTTTAATATTTTGTGATTATTTTGAAGCTCTTGAAAAGTTCTATCCGCTCAAAAAAAATAACGATGGTATCAGGAATGGTTATTAAGATCGCATGGACCACAATATGCCGACAAGAGGCGTTTGTGTAGTACCCAATCAGTGTGGTCCTTGAAAAATTTTGAGGGCAGCATATTTTGCTTAACATTTTGTGGTCATTTTGAAGCTCTTGAAAAGCTCTATCTACCTTGTAGATATGAGTTGGATTTGGTAAACTAATTTAATCAACCTACGAATGGGATTCGAACATTGATACTGCACCTGCCCTAGTTAGAAAAGTTCAGGAGAGGTATAGAAAGTTTGTCTGATATGGGTCTAGATACTTTATTCTAACTGAGAGGAAGATATAACTTAATTGTAGAATGTGTTCTGAGGTGATTTTTATTTAGGGTCATGTTAGGTGCAAACCGTCCCCCGTCCTTTATAAAATAATTTTTGAGGATGGGTTCAAAGATTTCTTCATATCTCTTGATAGGATTTGCAAAAAGATCTAAACATTGAGATTTGAGTACAACTTTTCACGGGCTTTCAAACGATATGACTCTTTCCGAAATAAAAGAAAAAGAAATTTTCTCGTGCCAATGCTGATCACTGGTCCTATGGACCTTCTCTGAACACGATCAAAATAAAAGATATAGAAACTCATAGAAAAATATCTCTAATGTATGTTCTGTCACATTTCCTATAGTTATTTCCTACATGATATAACAACTCTAATTCTATCCAGAGAGTCCTGAAATGCATACTTGATAATAACATATTTTTATGCTAGTTGGATTAAAATATTTGCTATCAGAAAGAACAGTGGGTTTCTCAATAGATTAATAAATCACTTGAGACATAACTTAATGAAATTGATGAAATTTGATATTGCTCACATTTGATATACAAATATTTTCTTCTATGCCCATAACTTAGTCATGAATATCATCTATAAATCATTCAAGGTATTGTAACTGAAATGACGTTCTGAATTATAAATTATACTATTAAATAAATACTTGGGATCTTCATGTGTGTAAAGGCAAATCTTCCTCTCTCCATCAATATTATTTTATTTTATTTTGTTTGGTTAGAGATGTTGTTACCATCATTACTGTCTTAATGTATATTATTTATCTTTTTATTCTTTTCATTGTTTTCTCCTTTTTCTTGTTCTCTTTGAAGTTCTTTTTCTCTTTCTATATATCTACATATCTATCTTGTGAACCAACATATATATGGTGTAATAAATATAAATATTAAAAAGAAAATCGCATTTCATTTCTCTCGAAGAGTTGCAAATTGTCTCATACAGATAACTGATCACTTTTGACAGGAGCATATTTCAATGCCTGAAGGCCTTATTTTAGTCCTCAATTTTCAATTTAGAAATGTTCTGTAAATAATATAGATGTTTTCAATACTTTAATTAACAACATATTTTTCGCTCTCTTCTATTCCAGATATACATTTCATCTTCATCATATTCTCATTCGTTGCTTCGTGTTTCATTTTTCTTAGATATCTATAAAGGATGTTTCATAAGTAGCGGCCCCATTTGAAAAAATCTTGCTGCATACAAATCGGGCTGTTATTTATAAAACATCCTTTATATTCTGATAGAACTTAAAATTCTCTATCATCCTATATATTTCTTTTTTGTCTTGCATTTACTTACTAAAGGATAACTCGAATATAACATAGGCACCCTCCTTGATAAACTATAAAGGACTGCACTTTTTACTATCTCTCTCGTTTTTATTTTCAGAAGTCTAGGATGATAGAGAATTTCAAGTGCTATCAGAATATATAATTAGTTGGCGAAAAAGTTGTTTCTATATTGGTAATGAACCTAAAATAATAGTGAAAAAGATAGAAAAAATTCAATTTTTAAAGTTTGCCAAAGGGGGCTTCTGTAATATTCGATTTATCCTTCAGTAAATATGTGTAAGGCCAGACAGAAATGTATAGAATGATAGAGAATTTCAAGCTCTATCAGAATATAAAGGATATTTCATAAATAACAACCCCATTTTTACAGAGTAAGACTCCATAAAAATGGAACCGTTACTTATGAAACACCCTTAAAATAATTTTTTAATTAAAGTCACTCATAGTCCGGAAGATGTTCAGCAGATAAATTGACTAAGAAAAATAAGAAGAAAAATATGTTGCCTGTATCACAACGAGAAAAAATAATTGATGTGCAAAAATATATCATCAAAAATAAAAAGAATGTCGTCAAAACTGATCATACGATCTTAGTTTGTATCTAATTATCAAAAACATTCGACCTGTTTGTATATGAAGCTTCGTTTATATGAAATATAGAACGATTTTGTTGAAGATTTGCAATCTTGTAGTGATAATGTGTTTTTTTCTTCTGGATGATGATAAAAAATGGTAGTTCGCTGTCTCTGAATTGTTGCTAACGATGCTTATTCAAGTTTTTCTCATTATTAATATAGGTATTTCATTTAAACGATTGATGTTAGATTTCAACATGAACTGCAAGACGAGCCAACACTATACTAGGTGTGCCAATCTCAGTTAGGTGATGGCACGTATTTGAGAGAGAAACTATTCTACTACTCAATAATGAATGAAAGGCAAAAAAACACGTCTTTCTACTCTGGTCCGCTGATTATAATGTTTATATTAGTTTGTAGACATCATGGAATTTACCATTTTCATTTCTCGAACACATAAATTTTCGTTATCCTTGCTCGCGATATATGAGATTATAGTCGTCAGTATTTTGTGTGATGCATCCCTATGAAATTTCTCTTCGTTTGTTAATGAGTAATAAAGCGTGAAATTATCTTTCAAACTACTTAGGGTATACCAAAAGTAGTGACGTCAGTATTTTATTTTCTTAATAGAAAACTTAAATAAATTTTCTATTTTTATGTTGTAATAGAGAAAACGATGTTCTACTTTTCTGTGCTATTTGATTACTCTTCAGCTAATATCATAATAATAAAATTAGGATAAGACTAGTTTTTGTATACAATTTCATTAATATGTGAAGCAGATCAAGTGGCCATGCTTTATATTTTTTGTATTTCAGTGTTCAATTACTTAATAGATTGTATTAAAAGACAAAATGCATCACAAGATCTAGCGTGAAAAGCTCTTCATTTTTTAAAGAACAGCTTATTTTGCATTTGAGATAAGAAAAAAAACGAATTTCTCTTCGTATAAAAAATTAGTTGTTTCAACTGAAATGCAAAGCGTGACTATTTAATCTGTCTCACGTATTAGTGAAGTTGTACACAAAAATAGTCTTATCGAAATCTTATTATTATGAGAGTGATTAAATAGTACAAAAAAATAGAGTATCGTTTACATCTTTTACTACATAAAAATAGAAAATTTATTGAAGTTTTCTATTAAAGAAATAAGATACTGACGTCATTAGGTTTATTATGTCCTAAGTAATATTTACTTAGTTCATGTTACTTGTCCTCAAATAATAAGATACGTGGGTTTCAGTTTCTTCGTTTCAGTTACTTTTGTTTTTAATTATCTATGTCCTTTCTCTGTGTACATATACATAGAGAAGATTAATATAAAAATTTTCTCATCAAATGTCTTACAGTAATTTAGTGAGAGAGAGAGAGCAAAGTTTTATTTTTCTATATCACAACAGTGTCATTACTACTGTGGTGTATTGTTCTGATTTAGACAGACGACATCGTTTATTTTTGAAATTAGTTCCACATAATGTCCTCTGTTGGTGCCACTCTTGATGTCATACGACAAAATACTATTCGTTACGGATTTCCTGTTTTATTGATACTGGGTAACTTCGGTAATCTGTTTTGCATTATCATCTTCTCTCAGAAACACTTTCGATCCAACTCTTGTTCACTTTATCTGCTTGCTGCGGCTATTTTTAGTCTTGTTGGTGTCAATGGTGGTCTCGGTTCTCAAATAAATGCTATATATCGACCTCCCGATCCATTCACCCTATCCGTTACACTTTGTCGTATCCGAGGGTATGTTTTGCAGACTGCCATGCTTCTCTATAGAACTATGATTATATTGTCGTGCGCTGACCGCTTTGCGCTATGTTCAACACGAGTCACTATTCGTGCATTCAGCAGAACAAAAGTGGCATTGATCATGATCGGAAGTGCAATTCTTTTCTGGTCGGTCACAACAATTCATTTAGCCATCTTTGAAGACATTCAAAATGGTGCATGTAATATTTTTGGATTGTATGGTCTTATCTTCAGCATCTTTTTGATCTTTGTTTATGGACTCATTGCGCCCGGTTTAATGATTATCTTCAGTTATTTTGTCCTAAAAAACTTGAAAAAAAGTCGTATACATATCCATCCAATACAAGGTATTGCGTCATCTATTCATTGTATTTTACGACAACGTGACAGAAATCTGATGAAACTTTGCTTGAGCGAAGTATTCGTATGTATTATACTCACGTTTCCCTATCCAATTAACACTTTATATAGTGTGTTGGCAAATAACATACCTGACAAGAGTCAAGAACGAAAACAAATCGAAGTTTTTATGACATTCGTATGTCTATTATTCTTACACTATCTTAATTATTCTATCACTTTTTATTTGTACGCTGCCACGTCTCACTCTTTTCAACGGGAAATCAAGCGAATCATCTGTAACCATCTAATGCGTCAAGAGACAAATTAGTTGGAAGAATCATTGAGATGAAGACAGAATATGTAAAATGTACGCCTAACATTTTTTCAAAATCAATGAAATAATTTAGAAAGTTTAGGTTAACTCTTTGTTGTTTAAAATTGTATAAGGCTTTTTTCTGTTGTTCCCCTCTTAAAAAGTATTTATATCCTAGTGTTTTTTTTCGATATTACCTATACCGTTGAAGAGAATATTCACTGTTATCGACATATTCCACTTTTTTCCACATTGAACCTCCTTTTGAAGCTTCTTTTTTTCACTCTATTGATCATCATGTCGTTTTAAGGTTCAGAACAGCTTTCCAGAAGGAGGCAAAGCGGATCCTAGAATGCAAGAAAATGAAGCAAAATAAAGGAAGAATTATGCCAGAAGTTTTCATAAACAAGAAAATTTCGATGAATTTTCGAAAGATTTTGAGAGATTTTACGGTTCTTAAAATCTACCAAGATCCACATTTTCTACATTGACTGCAAATTATTGTAAAACTGACGAGGGAAGTACTTGATGTGTCCAACTTCGGTTTTACTCACTCATACTTCATTCTATCCTGAGGGTATGGGTGTGGATGGCCATCTCTATCCTTGAACACCCACACCACCCACCTACACGCCCACCCACACCCACACCCCACACCCACACCCTCTATAGTAGATGGTTGACGCGTAACTCTCGTATAGACAAAACGATTTCTTTGTTTTTCCTACACTAAATACTAAGAAAAATAGTAATAGAGAATGGAGTAAAATATTTTGAAAGTTCGTTTCATAAATTCGAGAACAAATTTCCGTGAAAAATATAATATTCAGGAAATTTCAAAGTCCTGATTGTATTTTGAATATTGCTAATACATGATTGTTTCATATGTATTGAAAGACTATCGAAAAAACTAACGCTATCTATAGACTGAAGAATATTTACAATTTAGAAAAACTAAAGCGTAAATCGAGGTTACTGCCTTCATTTGGTGACAATGATTGAAATAAAGATTGCCTTTGATCTCACGTTTCGTTAACTATTCAAATTTTTACTTTAACAGTTTAGTTTTGAAGAGTTTCATCGTATGTTATTCGATTTTTCTGAAAGCTCGTACTAAGAGGTAGTTTCTTTAATGGTTCTTTACTTTATACACGTTTTTTTTATTATTATTGTATAGGAAAACACTTCTATATTCAAAAAACAACTTATCGAACAAAAACTTCTGAATGAGTAGGAGATATTAGAAAAACGAAAACTCCTACACTCACAGAATGACATATTCATCCATTTGAATAAAGTTGCACCACGCATTTCGATATTTGCGAAACGTAGAATCTTTATAAGAGTTTTGTAGAATGTAATAATAATTCTTTGGGAAAGTTTATAAAATGGGAAATATTTTTTCAGAATTCCATAAGAGTTTTTTGTTTTTGGTTCAGTTTATGGAATGAAATATTTTCTGATCTAAAATTAAGAGTATCGCAAATTAGACTATATATCATTAACTTTCTCTACGTTTTTAGAAAGTTTTTTGTGAAATATGTAAAAATCTAACAAGAAACGATTCTTAACTGATCCATAGAGACATATAACAATCGTAAAACAATTAATTAATATTGCTGATATTTAAGTGATACATAAAGAAATCTATTTTTTTCTTGAAGTTATAAAAATACTTGTTGTATTATAATGATTAGTGGTGGACGTTATTTTTAGATGAAGAGAATTATCAAATTATTTTCGTTCAAACAAAAAAAGAAAGAATTAACAGTAAATTGAAAAATCTAATATATGATGAAAATCTCTTATTTATATATTTTAGAATTAAATATAAAAGAAAATATAGTATTAAAGCACGAAGATTTTGCACAAGATGGAATCTTAAAAAAATTTATATTTAACATGGGTGTAGGTTGATGATCTACGAACAATATATACTTTTACTGTTATACCTCACGCATCATTTGTCATCAACATTAAGAATTCAGAATAAATTTTTTTTTATATTATACCAATATCGTTTTTAAGTAATACTAAAGAAATTATCGACTTTCGTCAAATATAGAAATTGCTTGTAAACTTTTGCATGCTATTGAAATACAGCTGTTTCTAGTATAAATATCATTCTATGTTCTTATTGTTTAGAGGCAGGAATAAACGAGA
>CAJNSZ010001854.1:0-20473 GCA_905329745.1 Rotaria sp. Silwood2
TTGTTTAGATCGATGAGTAGCGATATCTATTGTTACATTCATGTTCCTTCAGTTGTGGTATTACATAAACAGATCATGATGAGCTATTTTCTACATTTGCTGTGCAGAACCGCAGAAAAAAATTGATAAAAGACAAATATGATTTTTCTTAGACAGATCAAAAATACGAATAATTGTTATGTAACGCATAATATAATCATTTGATTTTTTTCCTGTTTGTTTCTCTTAAATACGTCCTTTTTCTGTACGCCTTTTGTCGAAACATCATTTTATGCGTCATTTCTTCTACGTCCTTTTATACGTCACTTGAATAGATTCGTGAGCAAAAACCTGGTTACGTTCACAGGCTAAATGGAAACACATTGAAAAAAACGTAAAACAAAAATAAAATGAATAGAGAGGACGTAAACTAAAACACATCATGAGTATAGTATCATTACGATTGGCTATTTTCGACTGAAACCATGAACCGGATGGACTCGATTCCACTAACCAATACCAGAACAAATTATTACAAAGATCTCTGGAATAAGTCGAATTCTAAGATATCATACGTCAACACCCAGGTCAATCACGCTCGGTAGAATATGGCGGGTGTGGGCGTGGGTATAATTAAAAACACACACCCACACCCGTCCCTTACTCACACCCACACTCATGCTATGGAAACTGTAACCATTGACCGTAAATTATTGCCAGAAACGGCTAGCGTTACAACACGACGACCGTATACGCTGGTGTTCTAATATCGTAAAACACACTGTACGTGAGCTGTATACGGTAGTCGCTTATGGCTATCGTAAACGACGTCTTACCATGATTTTCGTCCGACCTGAACAATTACCATAAACAGCCACTTTGTACGACTTCTGTAACAATGTGCCAACTCTATACGTTCGTCGCATAATATCGCAAACCACCGTCTTTCTCTATTGTAATTCATTCAAGGATGTTAGGCCGTGTGGAGCATGCTTTCAATTAACTTCATATCCGCAGACCCATACCAATGCCCCACACCCGCATTCACACTCGCAACTAACCATACCAATACCCACTCCACCACTTGGTCGTGGTCATGTCAATTGAAAATCAGGTAACAGTAACAACTATGAACAATTGATTTTTCAGGAGTGTAATTTCATCAAAAAAGTCTTTTTCAGTCTCACTCAAGCCCTATCTTTACATGGTTCTTTACAATTAACTTCAAATTAAAACACAATCGTTTGGAAGAAAAATATCCTAACTCGGCTGATTAGAAATTCTACGCTTTGGGACAAATTGAAGTTTACTTCAGGCGCTCTCATCAATCAGATAAGTTTGATTTAATGCATAAAGTCTCGTGGCTGAATAGATATATTTTTTGATATGTATCCATCAGTTACTCATCATTTCAGATTTCTCAGATTCATTGTTTTCATCAAAAGGATGAAAAAGTGTCAAAATTCTAGTAAGTCAGTTAAATTTGCGTCTTTACTATACGACAGCTTGATGTTGATAAGATATAAACAGAAATTACTGTATACATAGTGATTGATATGCATATTTGCTCTAATATGGTGTAGATGAAAGGACGTAAACAGTAGACATAAAAAAGAGGCTGACAAAGTTGTTTATATTTATTTGGGATGCACACAAAAGGGAAGTTCATGAATAAAGGATCATTTTACATCGGATTTATTCATCTGTCATTTTGAGTTCTATTATCGTGTTTTTTAACTTAGATCCGAGTTTTCATGATTGAAAAAAATTTTTCATATGATTAATTTTTCCACTCAAACTTGAGAGCTTACCGAGATTACTTTTCAAAGAAGTCGCAGCTAATGCAAATATTTCAACTGTATGCAAGTGAACCCTCTTTTAGACAATAATGCAAAATATCATATTATTTTCTATTCAAATTTTATTTTTTTAATCGATATCAACTAAAAAAATTTTCAGAAATCACAAAAGCACATCTAGAAAACAGCTCCTTTGGAATTTTTAAAAGTGACAAGTATTATTAATATAAGTTTTTATAGTATTTTGTACCATTTTTCAAAAGCAATTCAATTACATCCAGATAAATCTATTAAGTAATCATTTAAGGGATGTTTTTATATAATTTTAAAGCCACTGAAACACATTATGAACATATATTAATATTAAAACTCTGATCAACTGGATCAAATTCATCCCAATACCCATTCTCTTTCTTCGATTAATGTAAATGTTGTCTAAATTACATTTGTTTGAAAAGCACTTTCCTTCAAACTTTCATCAATACAAGGCGGTGAAGGCCTCAAATAATGAGGATATTTTCAAAAATATATTTGTCCATGATCAACTAGTCATCAAAGCACTTAAGACGTCTTTTGCATTATCGAAGATTATTTTAGTAAACCTGTTGCCTCAAAAACAATGGAAATATTCATGACAAGAAACTCACCGTAATCTGACGGATGAGTTGAATCAATGGAATTGTGTGAAAGTACATCACTATTATTTGCAATATCCAAACTTCGAGTAACCCTTGAACTTTGACTTTTTCGCTGAGACGATTTGCGTATTTCACTGTGATGCCGGCAAAATTCGTTGCCTTGAGATTGTTTGTTACATCTGATAATGAAGTACAACGATGACCATTTGGTACTATCGAATATAGTTCGCCTACCATTTTTATTTACTCGAATATCTCCTTTTGTGTACAACTTCTTTGTGTGAGCTCTGCTATGCTGCATGTTAATCTGAAATGTGAAATACCGAATATAAGCTTTTTCTTGAATATTTTCCATCATGAACATGCAGCATGATTTTTATTAAAAAAGTCATCGACATAAGGATGTGTGTGACTGAATAAAACACTGATTTTGACCCTGCTTCTAGATGTAACTCATGAAGGAAAGATGCGTGCAATGTTTTCGAATAAATAGTTTTTACTTTTCAAATATCATATTCGCAAATTTTGTTGCAGAGTTATAATCTGATTCCGAAAGATAATCTATCTCTGAAATAACTTGTTAATAACCAATGTGCATGCTAAATAAGCTAAACCAAGCGATTCTTTTCATGAAATTCTGTCAAAAAATTCTTACTTGATGAAAAATTATCTCATATCAAACTATTACAGAAAATAGAGTACATAAAATATCTTTAGCCATGACCGAAATTCCAGGAAGAACGTTTTGGTACATATTGATTGTACATAGTTAAATGAGCTATATGCTAAATCTTTGCATTTTGATCTCGAACCAAGATATGAATGATACTTAAGACAATGACAGGCTACATCTTCCAGAACTCAAAGTTGGCAGTTGAATTATGCTAGACCGATGGACGTTTGATGGGTGTGGGTGTGGGTGGGTGAGGTGAGTGTCTATGAGTTTAGTTCAATTCACATCCACACCCAAAAATTACTAAGAAAATGAAAATGAAAATGAACCTTGACTCGTATGCAGACTCACATACGTAGTATTAACAATTGGTAATTGTTCAGAGTATAGTTCAAAAGAAAATTCACATTCACACACCATACTTATACACAAGTATAAGAAGGATTAGAATACAGTCGAAGAAATCACATTGAATATAATCAAAGATAATACAATATCATGTTGATATACTTGATTGTTCGTAAGATTTCTTTTTCTTGGAACTAGCAATATTAATTGAATTGATTGATTCAATGTGAAATCGCGTAGTTTATTTGATTAAGACAAAAAAATAATAACACTCTCCTGTTGTTTACAGACGAAAAGAAATCGAAGAAATGTTTCTGAAATGAATACTAGTATTATTATTCCGTTACAAATAACTTCTAATCTAACAACTGATCTTTCCATTTCTTTTTTTTTTAGTTCATTTCCGTAACTCGATCCAATAACGAGGCAACTCAAGACAAAATTTTGGCATATTTTTTTCGACTACCGATTGATTAGTTCAGCAATCGCAATGAAATTCTCTATGTCAACCATAATACAAATAGATGGACAAGTTTACAGAATAATGCAAAAAGTGAAAGAAGAAAAACATCATCCAATTATATTAATAACGTCAACATTGTTTTCGAACATATTTGCTATAATTTAATGTGGTTAATCCAATAAAAAAATAATTCCTTAAATTTTAATCTAGTGCTTTGAAACATATCTTCTATCTAAGAATGATTCTTCTTCGACATGACAAAGCTTATTTTAAACATTTAGTTGACTAGCATCTAAACATTGATAAAAATAAAATGAAAGAAGAAAAGAAATGCTTGTTTTCTAATTCTACTGCTATTTGAATAGATACCTTTTTTTTTATTATGCTTTGTAGGGTAAAATTAATGCTTGAAAGCCTTTTAAGACAACGTCAATGAACTAGAAGGAGATGACAGAAGAAAGATGCAAGGAGAAACAAGAAAAAAAGGATCAGAGAGAAAGAAAAATAAGACTCAAAGTGCAGAGATATACAGGATAGACAGAAGCAACAGTCAGAAAGAATAAAATACAAATAAAGAATAGGAGAGATCTGTGAAGTATAATGAAGGAGATGGAAGCACGACAATCTCTAAGATCAGAGAAAATACAAACTTAGAATGTACTCGTCTTGCCAAGAACGAAATAGAAATGCACGTAAAAATTATGTAACACCGACAAACTTAATAATATGAGTGGATCATACGGACTTACGCATTTAGATGAAGAGGAGCTCAAAGTGGAAACGATCGAGCTATGTATAATCGTAGAATCTTCGAATTCATTTTCGTTTTATAGAAACGTTTGACGAAATGAGGAAAATACATTTGAATATATTACCTGTTTTCTGTTTTTTTTTAATTAGATAAATATTTATCATTTTATGAAATGTCTATACTTCATATTACACTAGTTAACTTATATACATCAATCGGATTTCTATTAGAAGAACTGATCAATTTGAGAGAAATCATTGAGTTATTTTGATAGATTGTTTTCAATGCATACATGTAGAACAATATAATATTGACAAAGACGAAAAAATAGACTAAATCGTATCATTGATTCGTATTCAGAAATAATGATAAAAATCTGTAATATTATTCAACATACTTTTTGTTAATATCTGATGATCATATATAGTACAGTACTTGGTCGGAATTTTTTTTCTCCATAATTGTAAGTAGATTTTAAAAAAAGGACATGCTGGTACTCTATTTCTCTCAAATACGAATCAATGAATTTTCTTTCTATTGTTCTGCGACGTCTATACATGTATTGTGTAGAAATAATCTAGATTGAATTTTAAATTAGTTCTCCAAATAAACTTTTTTTTCTCTTATTAAAATATAAGTCTTCTTATTTTTTTACAATAGCATGTGTAATTGTAATAACGTATCCTTCAATCATTTTTATGTTTAATTTGGTTTCAATCACACCGACAAATAGCGAACTTCTCTTTTACTTTTCGCACACATATTCTTTTTCAAAAGTTACATTTTCTTCAGGGTAAGTTTTTCATACAGATTTATTAGAATGATTTATATTGAATTTAACAAATGAACCTCCCATGTGACGATTGATCGAGACAGTTAATTGGAAAAAAAATGAGAGTTTCTTGAAGATTTAGATGTTTCATACTATTCTTATTAAAATTATGCGCATTTTAACTTGTGTTTTAGTTTTGTAGAATAAAATTTTGAAGTAGAATCTATGATAACATCGAAATAGAAAGAAATTCTTTAGTTGATCAAGAATAGAATTTTTTATTCAATGACCTAACAATTCGTATTAAGACACTCATTATGTAAAAAATTTTTGACTCTTAAAAGAAAAAGTTAGCATTCTACATAAATATAATCTTTAATCTTGGAAAAATATATTTCATTAAATTTCGATTATTTTAATTCTGATTCGATTTTTACATGAAGGATTTGTACGATGAAAATAAATTTTAGATTTTTCTTTCGTAATGACTTACACTAAAATTTACAAAATAGTTCAAGATTTTTGTTTTTTTCTTAGTTTTTTGATACTATTATTTTTTGGGATAAAAGACTCCAATGAGATAAACTTCTTGTTTAAATGAAACCAAGTAAAGAATTATTGTATATACTTGAAGTTCTACTTTAAATTAACACATTCACTGCGATATGAATATTGTTTTTTCATAACTTGTGAAACATTTTATTTCTTTATTCATGTTAGTTCTAATACTTCAAAACAGCTTTTGTCAATGTTTCTCTGATGGTTATGATCTATGAATATTCCTTTATCAGTGGTAAAAGAATCAGCCACTGTTGTCAAAGTACGCCTGATATATTCAAAAATTTCTGTGCTTAAGTAACTTTCAGGTCGATCAGTGTCGGGGCCCACCGATGGGTTCCATCGCGCCGAATGTGTTAAATAAAACCTTAAGTTATTACATAAATTCTGATCTCCATGACTACGAACTAAAAAGAAAGTCAAGAAACCATTGTTTTTTCAGACAAGTTTTACACAAAAACTGACAGATCTCGTGTACTAAAGGATGACCTTAGGGGTTGATCAAGATTTTCTTTTTCAATAAAGTACGTTTAGATATTTAAAAACAAAAAACCTATCATTTAATTTATTGAAATTAACAAAATTAGCACTTCCATAAAGCGATTAGATTTCAAAGAAAGTTCTTATGAGTAAAATGATGTAGAATTCTTTTTTTTATTATTTTATTTTTCGTTAGTTATTTAACTGACGACAATATCTGAAATCAATTAAGTCTTAGAATGAATAGAAAGTAAGAAAGTATTCACTCACATATCCTTTAGTTAATAAATGCGATGTTTGTTTTTTTGTTCTAATATTCGTTCCTAAAACAGCATTAGATACAATGACTTTATGAATCAATTGTAAGCAGTTTAGTAACTATAAAATGACGATTTTTGTTATCTTTTAAATATAATAATGCATAACTAATTCTATTTTATGTAAATCAATTCAATTATTCAATTAGAAAATTATTAAAATCTCGAATGTGAACCAGGATTTTGACATGGACGTGAAATGTGGTCAATAATATGAGTAGTTCTTCGATCGATTGGTGGAGACATTGTCAATCTGTTACTTGAACTCATAATTTCTTTAATATCCTGAATTTAAGAGATATTTCAATATAAAGTTGACTATTTGCTTCGTCACATCAACATACACAAAGTTGTGCTAATGAAGAAAGAAGATTACACTCAACAGGATCATTGTTTTGTCTGTAAATATAATTGTATGATGCTTATGTTTATAGCATTTCTCTGAAATAAATCGTATTACGATTACTTTGAGATAGAGCAAATGAACTTTGAGATGAGAATTCCATATTTTTTGCCTTATTTTGATGTTTTGCTTAAACGGTGACTAAGATAGGCTCACTGTATGTGAATAAAGTAAAAAAACTATGACAACATAGCTAGCTAAACTTATTATTTCAATATATTAATATTCTTTGCCGCCATATGGAGATAAATATGTCAGGAGGTTTTACCTCTGGAAAAATAGAGTCAATTTTGACTATGATCCATCCTGAAAACTATCAGTCAAATGAGATTACAACTTTATCAGGTAGATATTCGGTTATCGACAAAGTCAATTACTCACAATTAATACAAAGATCATTTTTCAATCCCCCACTGGATGGATTTTGATTTTCAAAAATATGTTTGCCTTATGCTAGGCGCTCTATGGTGCCATTTATAAATTGTTTTTTGTTACTCCTTTGGTTACATTTACTAGAGAGATAAATAATTGTCTTCAATTTTTTTTTCTTTTTTCATTATAACTTTGCCTTTTAGGATGCCTTATTTTTGTTTTCCTTTTCATATATTTGTATAAATTACTACAAATATATGATTTTCTGAGACAAAAATCGCTATCTCTAATTAACAAGAAATGTGAAAGCTCACAGAGAAAATTTATTTAATAATTTCCTCTCTCAAATTTAATATCTAGTTTAACTATCATCTCTTTTTATGGTATCCAAGTTTTCTCCATTCTTATCTAATAAAATCACTGATATTGATCTTCATCACTAATATTATGCTGTAAAAACTATTATCTTCTATGATCCTATTGCGTTAGTTTCTAATAACTTTTCCTATCACGTTGATCTATTTCTAGACTTATTGAATTATATTGAAGTGAACTTTCGGTATGAATAGCTTATGCAGCATTCATTAAAAAGATGTTCCAATAAATTTACGAAACAAATCATGGTAAACAATTTCAGTAAGAGCCGAGCGGCCACTCAATGGTTATTGAACAATTGCTCAGCGGAGAGACCGCACCATATGACCCTTTGAACGAAGTATAGTGCAACCATAGCTTACAGCGCGGTCAGTACCGCTGCCCCTATTTGAAAGTGTAACTCGTATTTTCTGTCACTGCTCGTCGATTTTTTGGGACGGCGCACATTTCTTCTCCACAAAATCCTCTCTCTTATTTCCTAGAAAATTGATTATTTCTAGCTGAAAGTGATGTAATAGAAATGTTGAAGATCTCCATATTTCTGGCTAAAAGTTTTGATACTACAGCTATAATTAGGCCTATTCTCGATTATTACAAGAAGAACTGAATAGAATTAGTAAATTACTATTGTAGATAGGATCTTTCCATCAAAAGAGAAATCAGTCCATAAGATAGTGAGTAACCAGAAGTTTGATGATAATATTCTCATCTATAAGTTAAATAAATAGAAGAGAACGTTTTAGCCAATATAGTCCTCTTTGAAATATTAATAGCATTATGCAAAGTTCAGAGAAATAGATTTATGTGGGACTTATTATTTATTTTTGCTTAGAAAATGATATTATAAAGATTTAAAGTTTTATTCAAAGAATAGACAAATCTGTAAACGTGCATATGGCATCTTCAGTCCAAAATCTAATAATGAATCGTGTTTCAATACAAAGAACACGCGTATGTTATCCATTCATATTTATCTAGTATAATACTAATATGATTTCATATTTGTAGCATAATTCATTACCTATGAACAATCCATCTATTAATGTACGAGAGATGAAACGAAACTTAAGCAGCAACAAAGTAATCAATGGTCCAATGAAGACTCAAAATGATCAAAGATATGCATCAGTTTATATAAAAAGAATAAATCGTTTAGAAGCTTCTCAGCAACGTCTAAGCATACCTTCAATAGATCAGGATACAAACAATCTAACTCTCAAATCAACAGCTAATTCCAACTCTTTAAACAAAGTAAAAAGAATCATTATTTTTCAAATATATAATACAAATCAGTCGTGTAGACATGAACAAGTTCATGAAAGCCAATTGATAAGTGCTTAAAAAGATAATTTTCTATCATTTATTGATCTTTTCATGAATGCATAGAAGTTTATTCATTTTATACAAAATATCATTTGTCATTTAATTCATAATCTATATATCTTGTTCTTCATCTTCTCAAAATCATATAAATGTATAATAGAGAATATTCTTACAGCAGACATTATTTATATATTGATATAGTTCTATTTTAATATTGTTCAAAAGAATCTTATGCTGCCATCTAAACATAGAAATTTTCAATGCAAACTAGAAGAAATGTCGATAAATCTAACGATGAAAAAATAGTTTCAAGAGTGGACTAGAAAAAGTTAGATTAATCTCAAATTCTAAAAATGATCTATCGTTAAACCTTTGATTTATTTCTAGCTAGATCTCGATTCAAATTCCTATTAATGATCTTGTATTGAACCTGTTGTTTGATTGCTGATGAAAAAGATTAAAATAGAATTCATCGAATAATGGATGATACATTTTGATACAGCAATAACTTTTATTCAAAAATTATAGATCAATGTTTGTTTTTTTCTTTCAGACGCAGTCACTTTATTGATGATTGAAGTAAATGTAATTCTCTTGTTTTAACATACGTCATCAACAAGAGTGAGAATGTAATGTCAATCTATAGTCAAATAGAAATTTTAACAAAAACTTCTCCAGATATTCAACATTTCACATTTTAATTTATTAGACTTGAGATTGGTTTAACTGCATCTGAAATGAGATTGAAACTAATATTGAACGTTAATATTTATTGTTTTATTGCGTTTATATTGCCGAATTGGAAAGTTCTAATGACTTCTTTTAAATATTCTTTAATTTCTGTTCTATTTACTATAAAAATATAAAATTCTGTAACTATTGTTGGTATTAAGTTATAAAGTAAGAACGATTAAGGCGAGATATCTTTGTAAGCTTCG
Organism: Rotaria sp. Silwood2; assembly: GCA_905329745.1. NCBI lineage: Eukaryota > Metazoa > Rotifera > Eurotatoria > Philodinida > Philodinidae > Rotaria > Rotaria sp. Silwood2. Next base: position 10,190 of record CAJNSZ010001854.1, read on the forward strand.
TGTTGGAGAAAAATCAGTATTGTGCTGTGTAATTTTGAGCAGATGAAAATTCTTTTTCAGAATTCTTTTTCATCGAAACAGTGAAATTAACAAAAAACATCAATAATTCTCATAAGTTTTAGATAAAAAAAATACATAAAAACTGCATTTTGAATAATGACACAAATAACAATTTGATATTTCTGAAACTCATCGATTGGAAAAATAATTATTGATGAAACATATTCAACAATTTTGACTTTTAGAGAAATTCAAATAATACAATTAATACTAATAACTATTTATCATTTACTTCGCTTATTTGAAAAACAATTTTCTAATCATTAAGTAGCCAAGATATCCTTCTTTCTTACCCTATAAATTGATCATAACTTGAGTTTTTATTAATGGATAAGTATGTTGATAAAACTATCGAACTTTTTTTTTTAGTTTCTTCCATACGAAGAAAAAGACAGATATTTTTCTACCAAACACTCTAACAGATTCTTTTACTATGTTTCTTAGTTACTTAATAACTATTAGAAATTAATCAATTATTCCTCTACTATTTTTCACTGACTATGCATTCGAACTATGAGAACAATAGAAATTGTGCATTGATATGATCAAATGTTTTAAATCAACGGAAAATACATTCATTATTTTGTAATACTCGTGAGAAGGAAATATCAGAAACTTTCTTTATGAAATTCTACGTATTTCTGAGTCTTTTCTGGTCTTGAGAAGTTTTGTGACGTGTATTGAGCACATAGGCAATTTGTAAGAAGATCAATACGATCATTTTGCTTTCAATAAGACTATTTTAGTTGAAGTATGAAAATTATAATTGTTTTTTTATCGATCTCGACAAAGAGTTTGAACGCATTTACACTTTAAAATTTTCTCACATTTAGTAATGTATCATTCATTGAAATATCCAAAAAACATATACTAATGAAACATGATTAATTAACAATTTTTTGTCTGATATCTATCTTCATTGGGAAAAGTAATGAAATCTATATTTTATAAAATTTTCAATTTTTCAAAATATAGTTCTTGTAACAAAAGAATAATCTATGAAAAGAATGTTTGGATATATGGTGTTTTTTTAATTGAAACATAGTGAAAAGTTTGAATTTAAATAGTATTTTGTAAAAAAAAAGCAAGATAATATTAGGATATAGATTCAACTGTAGATATTTACCACAAAATTGTTATCATACAATAAATTACTTGAAAAAAATACAAATTATCAATGGTAAAGATTATAGCATACTATATCAAAGTTATGTACGAGCATATGGATTATGTTCTGCATCTGCTTATTAAATTGTTCTTTCTAAAGCTATTTGATGGAAGCGCGATAATAATTTCAACAAAAAAAAATTATTTTCTCGAATAATCATAGTGTACTTGTAAAATTAAAAAAAATAGATTTTCTCCAAGACAAAAAAAAGCGGCAATGAGCAGCAACATTTGATTGATATATAACAAAATAAACTCTATCGAATGAATGAGTTAAAATTTATTCATATCAAAATTTTTCTTTTAACAGTACCATGCTAATACAATTAGTTCATTTAAATAGATGGAGGAAAACAACATAATCGGACTGAAAATTAATCCTTGTGATTTATTATTATTATTGAATAAACCATCCGAACCAAAAAAAATATGACAGAGAAAAGAATTAACACTTTATAGAACGACTACATTGGTAAAGACAATTAGGATAACTTTAGTTATTTAAACTCAAGAGATTCACATAAAAAAGAACTGAATACAAAAATAACATCTAAATTTTGTATATCTTTATATGTTGATATGTAAATTCATGTTGTTCGATTAGGAATAAAATTATCTAATCAATTGAATGAGACAATTTATTAACGAAACATTGTTAAACTACTAGGCATCTGTTATACTTAACTTTATCAACAAATCGATATTAATTCTTGTTAAAAATAGAAAATTATTTTTATTATTATATATTTATCTTTTACTCGATTGCTGAATTCTTTTCTCTAGTTTCAAAACTTATCCATGGTATCAAAAATCGATTCTTCAATATCATTATCAAGTAGAAATCGTATTGCACTTGTGCAAAAAAAATTTATTTTAGAAGATAGAGAACTAGGTGAATTACCCTTCTCTATAAATACTCGAGAAAATAATAAACAAAAAAAGATCAATAAGAAGCAATTATTTTCTAATTTAATATTTCTATAGTTATTAACTTAAATTAATTGTAATTTACATCGCGAATGTCATTAATAACAAATCGATGTTGTTGTGTTACTATGATAGCTAGTTTATGTTTAGTTCTTCTGGCAGCAATATTAGGAGTCGTTATTATGCTTGGTATGTATTTAGAAATGTTAATTTAATAAATTAATTCAAAAATTATTCTAATTAAAATTAATTTTTTCTTAACATCAATAATATATATGCATGAAAAGCATTATTCATATAAATACGAAACATAATTAATTGAAGTTTTTTCCAGAACGATTAGTTTAGTCATGTATTAGATGAAGTTCAGCAACAAAATATATTTAAAAAATGAATTAATATAAAAAAACAACTGAATATAAATAAAAGGATTATTCTTTACTATAGAACAAGGGTAAAATTTTCCGTAGAAATATTCAATTTACTATTGGTGACACTTCATTAAAAAACACAGAATATACCATAGGATGCAGTGTGAAAAGTTCTACAATCTCAAAAGTAAAGGTCATTTTATTAGTGTGCTTTTTCTGTTCAAAAGAGGCGAAATTCGATGTAAGTAATTTTTGACGCCACCAAGATTAATTTTTGTTACAAGAATAATTCTTTTTCTTCGTAGCGTCAATAATTGTTGGATTTTTGCTTTTCTTTGAATAGAAAAAACACACTAATAAGATGACTTTTACTTTCGAGATTGTTGAAATTTTCACACTGCATCCTATGGTATACTCTTTGTTTTTTTAATGCCATATTTTAGAAGATACAAACATCACGTTTCATCATAAAACATCTGTTACTTTGCACAGTTTGTGAAAACAAATCTTCTCTTAGTTCTAGGTTATGCACATCCGTTATAGCTTACACTAGAGATATGAGAATTTAGGATAATATTCATCTAGTGAGGGGATATTATACGTCCAGTTTTCAGCATTGAGTGTTTTATTGATTAAAATATTCTATAATCTATACTAACGAAGAAATGCATCTTATTTGAGAAATTTCAATTAGACTTTTGGATGACTGTATATTTTTCTGAGAAACAGCTGTAAAAACTCTCATGCATTCAATCGTCAGAGATTTTTTGAATACTCTTTGGGTAATGTAATATGAGTTCATTAGTACTGTCAAATAATGGGAAGGAAGGTATGCAAAATATCAATAGGTCTTTTGCATAATTCTAGCAAATATTTCTACGCATATTTTGTTCAATTAAAATCTAATATCATAATTTTTCTGGTTAATAGTCAACTTCAAAGTAAAATTCTAACAAGTAATGCTTGCATTGACTTGTATATTAATAATAGTGATAGCATAGAAGAATAAACTTTAGTATAGAAAATACGTCAGATTGTACAAACACTAAAACTTTGAGTGAAAAGCAAAACGGTTCGAATACTCATATCTATTCGGTGTCCTGTAAGTCCTTAAACAAAGAAAAATTTGAATAGTTTTATTACGACTTGATCAAACGAGCACATTTTTTTAACCAAGAATCGATATGTGTTAACATTTCAAATTCATATGGACAAGAATATTGAGGAATCAGTTTTTTTAAGTATTACTGTTGAATGCAAAAGAAAGTTTTACTGTTTTCCCAATAGGAAAAAAACAATATAGAGGATAGTGCAAAAAAATATTGTATTGAAAAGAAAATAGGATGCCTTCGTTACGGTTCAAGCAAATCAGCTGAGAGTTTCACCAAGGATAGAGGTATATTCACACTCCAAGATTAGTGTATTTAACAAAAATTCTTAGTATCCTTGTCCGTATGACTTTGGAATGTGAACATACCTCTATTCTTGATAAAAAAAACATGAACTCGTTTGGCAGACTCATAATGAAAGTATTCAAATCTTTCTTTGTTTAAGGACTTACGGGACACTCTATTCACTCTCTGTATAAGAAGCGATTGAAATATCCTTTTATTACATAAACTTACTTTTCGGATAACATTGCACAAAGTACCACTTTTGCTACAGTCATTAGCATATTTTCTGTGCAAAATTTCTAAGATTTGATCATGGTTATAACAGTTCATGTTAATTTTTGTATTCTATTAGTCTCTAATGAATAGACTAATATAAATATTAATTACCGGAAATTTATCTGTGAATACCCCATTAACAGGAATAATTATTATATTATAAATACTGATTAAAGTTGTGAAAATGAGTTTTCAATAATTTGACTTTTCTTATGAGTTATAAATTTTAGAAGGTAGTTCTAATTAATTCTTCACAACCAAAAATGATATTGACAATAAATCAAAAATGTATATAATAGCTTTTGTAAAATAGTTAATCTCTAGGTCATTTGAAATTTTGTTTACAAAATTATGTAAAAATTTATTTGCATTTTCAGAAAAACAATTAATGAAAGATATTTAGTCTTTCTTATTGTACCAACACAATAGTAAAGCATAGAATTTTTATAAGCAGATCGAAAGATTGAAATCTTTACTTAATTGATGATAGTACTTAAATAAATTTAGAAACTTATTCTTAATCATAGAATCTTTTGAAACTAATACGAAAAAAGAAAATGAATTCAAAAACATCAATTCTATTAATGAAGAATATCACAATTATATCATTTTGTTTTATATCTTTATTTTCTAAATACACTCATAATATTTATTTGGTAGACAAATGAATATTTCAATTAATTTTATAAGTCTTATTATTGAGAACATTACGTATACTACCAAGGAGTTAGACATTTTTAAACAGATAATAATCTTTGTTTTATTTATGTTGTTAGCCACAAGATCAAACACAAAAACGACTACAACTGGTAAGTTGATAAAAATAAAAATTGATGATAAATAATAAGTATTATTTTTCAAGAAACAACTACAACAGCAACCACTTCAAGTGCGAATACTATATAAATTTAATATATATTACTTTTGTTTTTACTTAAGCTGTGACAACGGATACAACAATAACTACAAGCACGGCATCATCATGTGAGTAATAAGTGTCTTGTTAGGTCATATCTGTATTTCATTATATTTTTATTTTATTAAAGCAACAACATCAACAAGTTCAAGTACATCAATAACTACAAGTACAACATCATCAACAAGTTCAAGTACATCAACAAGTACAAGTACAACATCATCAAGTTCAAGTACAACATCATCAACAACTAGCACTTCCACAACAAGTGATAAGAAAAAATGTTTTTTTCTTTCAGAATGAATAATAAAATGTATCCATCTTTTTTTTAAATTTATTAAAGCAACCACCACAGTAACAGATGTTCTTGGCTGTATTCGATGTATGTACCCAAGTAAAATTTTTAATGGAGCATGATTTTTATTTTTTTTTCTGTTTAGCAATACCGACCTCAACAGTGAACAATACTTGTCAGTCAATAATCAGCTAATCATTTGCATATATATGTATCATTGATTCTTTTAGGTAGTGGTCTTCATTGGAATCAAACAGGTGTAACTGTTGCTACTGGTTTTAAAAAAACCACTGGCGGTATATATTAGTACAAATGATTCTATCTATGTTTGTGATAAAGATGGTCACAACATTGAGCAATGGGATCAATGTTCATCAAGTGGTGTGGTAGTAGCAGGTAGTAATACTAGTGCTTCAGGTTCAACTTCGATATTATTTAATCATCCGGAAGATGTTACTTTTGATACAAATGGATATATGTATGTGCCTGATACTGATAATGATCGGGTACAACGTTTTCCTTCTGGTTCTAATGTAGGTACTACTGTTGCTGGAACTGGAACAGCAGGAAGTACATCGAGCACTTTAAATAAACCACAAGCGGTTGCTATTGATTCGAATTCTAATATTTATGTAGTTGATGTAGGCAACAAAAGCATAATGAAATGGGCTCCAAATGCCACTAGTGGTACTCTTTGGCTAAGTGACAGCGACTTAGATAAGACAGTTGATATTGTTATATCACCAACTGTAACAAATAGAATATATACAACTAGAGACGACAAAGATGTAATATATTCATGGACAAATGGTGCAGCTAGTTCACCAGCGACTATTTATCAAGTAAATGATACTTCTAAGAATACTCTAAATAAGCCAAGAGGCATGACTTTTGATAAATATGGTAACATGTATGTTGCCGATAGAGACAATGATCGAGTAGTGATGTATTGTGCAAATTCAACAGTTGGTATCGTGCTTGTTGACGATAGTACTACATCACCTAAGCTTGATAAACCAGTGGCTGTTGCATTAGATTCAAATCTTAACTTGTATGTGGTCTCGGAATCTGGTAAAAACGTGATCGAATACGGACGACTGTGAATTAACTTTGAGCTTCTTTATTTTATAATTAACTAGTCGGTTACCGACGACTCATATATACGTCATTGACTTTATGATTTTCCAAATCGAACGTAGTCATCAATAATGCATATTTTAGATTCCCTTCAGCTAAAAATAAGTGTCAGAGAACTGAAGCTTGCCATGTTATCATTTTATTATGGTATACTTGCGAGTCGTATTGTAAACAAGGAGCGTGTGTGGGATGGAATCAGTTTGTTGTCCATATAATTATCTTTTAGTGTTTTTTCTTTTAAAGAGTATGAATTCTCCCACATGCCATTGGTTCCTCTTTTCCTCCTTTACATGTGAATTATTCTGATGTACAGGATGTCCGAAAAATCATTTAACAAAAGTTATTTCATATATCTTTGCTATTTAACAAAACTTTATTAAGAAATATTTTTAAAACTATAGCTGAATATATCGAGTTTTTATTTATCCGAACGATGTTCTGTACTATACCAGAAAACTATTACCTTTTGATTGAATACACAAGTTTCGTTTTCTTTTTGATATGCGAATAATTCAAAATTCAATTAAGGCTTTTTTATTGATGTTTTTATATGCTTAGATAGAGCTTGTCAAGCTCTACAAGGGTGTGGGTGTGTAGGTGCGGGTGTTAGTATGAGTGTGAGTAAAGCTGACAGTAATCCACACCCACACCCACACCCTAATATTACAAATAGAGATGAGTGGGATATAAGCACGCCGCGTTCATGGATTCTGAAACTTTTGCCTTTTTTGTATAGCAAAAACAAGCAAAAATATGCTTTTTTTTCAGCAATGTCAAAGGTCCAAAAAATGTCCACTTTATCTTAAGTCCTCTAATAACATAGCGGACTTTACATACTCGACAAATTTTTCTAGTATATAGAAAAGAAAAAGGAAAGAAAAAAAATAGAAAGTCAGCGGATCTTGCCATGACTTAAAGGACCTTTCTTAGTTCAAGCGGACTTTTGTCTCCGAAACATAATATTCTCTTCACATACACAGAACTAAAATTTTAATCGAAAATAAGGCATGAACTATATGTGTATGTATATATAATTAATAAAAAGACTTTTTTTTCTTCAGTGGAATTTTCTTAATTCAAGCGGATTTTTGTCTCCGAAATATAATTTTCTCTTCACTTATGTATAACTAAAAGTTTAATCGAAACAAAGGCATGAATCGTATGTGCATATAAAGAATAAATCATACGAAACTAAATATAATTTATATATTAAATTGTAAGGTAAAATTAAAAATAGAAGTTTTGTTTCTTTGTGAAATTTAATGAAAGTATTTTCTTTTACGTCTATTTTCGGTTGATTAATATTTCGATATCCATAAGCTAGCAAAAATTGTTCAATATGGTTTTTTGTTTTTCTTTTTCAATGAGAAGAATTTTCTTTTGTTCATTTATCCAAAAAGTACTTGAAGGCTTTATTCCTCATAGTAAAAATCAGCTATTCGTTATTCCTTTTTTTTGAGAAAGTTTTACTGATTGTAACTACCTTTTCAGAAGTATTTCAAATGATTTCCTTTTATTTTGCAAAGTTTTCATTGACCTTTTGTAAAATAGTTCAGAAAACTTATTATTTTTTAATAGTATGTTCGATTTAATTAAATTCATATTAATCATCTTCGTTCTTAATGTAAAATCTAAGATATTTAGTTCTTATCCAAGTAATAGATATACATAGAAATTAAATGCTAAGTGATACTAAAAGAAACAAAATTTTCTATTTTTAATTTGCAAAGTTTTTCCAATAAAAAAGAGAAAATAATACTTCTCAATTCCTTCATAGATATAAAAAATTTGACAGAGAGGTTCTCAATTTGAAACTTTTAGAAAAATGCTATAAACGATATTAGGAAAATTATTATTTTCAAATTTTTCTTGAATAGATTTTTAAATGAATATAAATTTTTATGTAAAGAATGTTGTTTAATAAAATATATACTCCCGGAAAAAAATAGTTCGATTCTACATTTTGAATATATGTTCACTATAAAGCTACATTATTTCAAAAGTAATTACATATTCTGAAAGTCCATGGAGTTTTCCATCACCCTGTATCTTTCTATTGTACTTTGCTTTTGCTTTCTAAAATATTAAGTAAAATACAATGAAGGTATCCTCAGACCCATATTCTCACAAACTTAATTTCATCACTGTTATCAAAATTAGTTTTTGGAATTTTCCATCGCTATAAAATTATCTTTTAAGAAGAGTAGTTATATATTCTGATAGAGCTTGAAATTCTTTATCATTAGATATGTTAACTTATTTTCTTATGTTCATTTATTGAACAGAAAAATTGAATAAAGTAAACACACCCTCAACCGACAACTACGAAAAATCCTTCATTTTTCGTTACTTACAGAGTTCTCTTTTTCAATTTATTACTCCTACCTAAAAAAGTTTTTAGAAAGCAGTGATATATTCTGATAGAGTTTGAAACTCTCTATCGTCCTATATACTTTTGTCCTGCCTTCCATTTATACGATGCAGCGTATAAATGCAAGGCAGACCCATAGAATATAGGGTAATAGAGGATTTCAAGCTCTATCAGAATGTATTACTGCCTTTTTCAAAACTTATTTTTATATTAATCATATTTTGAGAAAACCAGAAAAGCAACGATTTTTTGTACTTATCGATTGAAGGTGTGTTTACTTTATTCAATTTTTCTGTTCAATAAATGAACATAAAAAAATAAGTTAACATATCGGATGATAGAGAATTTCAAGCTCTATCAGAATACATAATAACTTTTCTTAAAAGATAATTTTATAGCGATGAAAAATTTCAAAAGCTAATTTGGATGATAGTGAAAAATTCATGTCTTTGGGAATCTTGACTTCGAGGGTGGGGGTGCCTTCATTGTACACAAATTTTCATCACAATAGATGAATACAAGGAAATAAGTAAAATATACAGGGTAAGAGAAAACTCCATGAGCGTTCAGAATATGTGATTACTTTTGAAAGAATGTAGCTTTACAGTGAATATATATTCAAAATACAGAGTCTAACTATTTTTTTCCGGGGGTGTATATAAATAAATCTCAAAGCTTTTTAAACAAAATACATCTTCGTAGATTTTTATGTTTTGTATAGAGTTTTGATAAGTCGTAAAAAGTCTTGTTATCATATTTTCTGTGTTTGTAATTATGATTTATATTCTTCTTTAATGATATAAATATTCATTGATGAAATTCTTCTTTTTTATATTAGCTTAGTTATATTTGATAACTTCTTTTCTATTTTCTTTAACTAAATGACAAATGAATTTCTGAAAACTGAAGAAAAATTTCCTATGGTTGAAATCATCTTTTTTTGGTTTCAAACATTTCAAAAGTGGATCCTATTTTTCATGTAAACAATAATTAATTTTTGTTTTGAAGTTTAAAGATTAGGTGAAAACTAGAAATATAACTCTAATATTAAATCAACTTAATCGATTGAGTTCTTTTTTCTTTATGATATAGCAGTCTATTAAACTTTTGTTGATACGGAAAGTTTTCTAAACTATTTTTCAAACTTATGAATTGTACCAAATAAGTTCTATTCGATTTTTTTTTCTCAGAAATACAATATCATGTGAATTTTGGACTAAAGGGTTAAAAATAATAACTTCATTCGTCTCTGAAGACCTTGACAAACATTCTTGACATTTGATCGAAGATCGTATATAAATAAGATCTCTATCTAATGTAAGAAGGAATTCCTTATTACATTTTTGTTTAATTAATTAAAAAGATGGCAA
>CAJNSZ010001855.1:0-20457 GCA_905329745.1 Rotaria sp. Silwood2
ATCTTCGAACTCGACCGAGATATAGTGAAGACTAAACTGTATAGAAAATTTCACCGCTATCGGACTCTCCTTTCAAAAGTTATCGTGTTAACGGCCGGACGGCCGGACACACTGACCGATTCTAGAGTGTACTCACTTTTTGAGTACACAAAAACATTTCTTTTTTAATCTATTCTTGATTTTTTAAGATACCTTAGATAGATGAGTGACAAATTTTATTCTTACTCTATCGACATTTTTTTAAATTTTAAAGATTTAATTTAATTATATATAAATACACGATTATTGAAATAGAGAAGAATAAAAGTGGCGCTATGCATTCGTTAACCAATCTTATTTACAGTTACTATTGATTGATTCGATCTATTAATACATGAAATTTAAAAACAAAGAAATGAAATAGTCTTAATATGTTTATTAATTATGAATAAAATCATCAAATTGAGATCGAACCATTCTGATTAAATGTTCATCAAACAGAAATATTTGTTTGTCTATTATTCTTGACAAGAATTTCAATATAGAATTATACTATTCATTCTTTGAATTTATTTAAACAATTTCAAATTTCATATTGTCAATCTCTATATATATATAACATATCCCGTAATTTCTTAGACAAATAAAGGTTAGAATATCTTCATTACTCATTTTTAACCAAGGATAGAGGAAGCATGTTCACACTCCAAATTCATATGGACAAGATTATCGAAAATCTTTGTTAATTAAACTTTATTGAAAAGAAAATAGAATATCTTCATTACGACTTGATCAAACCAGCTGAAATCTTTACCAAGAATAGAGGCATATTCCCACACAAAATCCATACTGATAAAGTTAGGGAGAACATTTATTAACTATATTGTTTTGTACTCCTGTCTGTGAAAAAATAAAATTTTCTTGTTAATGTCAATAGTGATACTTAAGTAAGATTTTCAATATCCTTGTCTGTATGAAATTGGAGTTTGAACATACCCCTATCCTTGGTAAAAAAAAAAAGGAAGAACTCGTTTGGTCGATTATTAATGCATATATATTGAATCAATATAAATTAATTTTAAAGTAAAATATCGGTAATGAAGGATATTTCTTATAAATATGATTATATTCGTGAATTTCATCATAATAATGATTACAGTAAATTAACATATATATAGAGATAGAGACTGATGACAAAACAAAATTAGTTTACTTTTACTTTTCTAAGTTAATTTAATTTATTTTTGTTTTTTTTCTTGTAAATAAATACATGATTAATAGTTTTGACTAATTTGTTGGTCTGATAATAAGTGTTGATTTTTTAATGAATTTATTGTTGGATAGAATCTGTGTAAATGTCAACATTTATCTCAGGTTTTTATTGCAATGTTGTATATATATTTAATACAGATTTGTTTTTGTTTTTGTTTGTAAACAAAATAGTAAAAAATTCAATGTATCTAACGATAAAAAAAGAGTAAAAGAATTTCAAATGATGACAGTTAGAAAAAGTTGTAGTTAATTTTAATATTCTCTTAATTAGTAAATGAGATGAAAAAAAAACAAAATCTTATTTATTATTAGATTAAAGAATAGATCAATTCATTTAATTAATTTAACATAAAAAAATTTATTATATATAAATGTTCATCAATCAATTATCGCGAAAGTAAATGATGACATTTTTTTTTGTTCATTTTAACTTTATCTTTAGAAAACACACCGAAGAATATTTTCTATTCACTGAAAACTTTTTATTTTGAGATTCTGATAGAAAAAAAAAATTTTTAAATATCTTATTTAACTAAAATAGAAAATATTTCTCATAAAAAAATAATATTTTTATGAATTGAATATTCATTTTAAATAATCGATCATTTATCTAAATATCGAACGCTGATAATTAGAAATAAAATATTTTCTTAGTTATTTTGATAATTAGATGAAGTTTAATATTATTCTTCATCATTGGAAACTAATTAAATCTTTAATTTCTGTTTATAACAATCAATTGAAATAATAATTTTAAAAAAATTGTCGATCAAAGAGAATATTATCAATTATTAGACATTCTTCACCAATATCATTGAAAAAAACAATAATTAATTATTTAATTGATAGTTACTATATGCTTGTTTATTCTTTTTCTATGTCAAATTATAGATATTGATTCTTTATTTTTTTCCCAACTTGTTTAACTCTATCAGTCAGACCATTTTTTTTAAATAAAAATCTAAAGGTAATTTTACAAATAAATCGAATATAAATATATTATTGTTGAGAGAGTTGTTCTTAATCGAATGTTGTTCGTTTAATAAATTTATTTTCATAGTTATTTGTTGAATTGATAAAATATTAATTGTAAAGATTATTCGTTAAAATTTATATCAATTTTATTCAAAACTTACTGAACTTTATTTTGACAAGTATTAGATTGTAAAATCAAATTAAAATATAACTTAATGTTAATTTTATTTTAAATTAACTAAATATTAAAATCAAAATTTAACAAGTATATATACTATCGTAGTTGTCACTGATACAAATAAATAATCTAAAGTCAATTAACATAATAATTTTTGCAAGAAACTTGTCATCGAGTTGTTTCTCATAGAAAGAGTATTAGAAAGTAAAATATTAGGATTGCGTCTTTTCTACAATGAGATGTATTAAATCAAGGAAAAAAATTCAGAAGAATTTCTTATAATGGTTCGAATAGATGATGTCTTAATGAAAGACTCTCTTTATTCAAAGATAAGTTAAATGAAATAAATTAGAAATAATTTAATCTATTTAGATTTGTTCATATCGTTTAGTAAAGATTTTTGTTATTTGAAGAGGAGAATAATGAAAATATTCTAAAAAACCAAAAACAATTAATTTTATTTTTAATTTATAAAGATAAATACAAAATTCTAAACAAAAAAAAAACTTGTATAATTTTTCATCCAATCAACAAATATTCTATAAGATGTTTTTTTTTAGAATTTTATTTGTACATATATAAAAACAGAAGATAAAAGAAAATAAAAAATAGTTTTAATTATGATTCAATTCTAATAAATGATAATTAGATATTCAATTTGGAAAAAAAACACACTAACAAGAGACAATCTATTTGAAACATATTTGATCAATTTTCTCAATAAAATAATGTTAAGAAATTGTATAAAAAATAGTGATCATTGTTAAAATGATTCTTGATGAAATATTTTATCGAAGTAACTTTTTTTAAAAGAGAACTATGTTAAATAAGATTTAATTTATTGAATAGTTTATCTTAATATAAATCTTTGAATAATCGTTAACTTGTTTAACTTTTATTCATTAATTTGTCAATGATCTCTTTTATTAACTAATATCATTTTCATATCTATTAAATTTATATAAAACTTCAAAACTTTCATTGAGTTATCATTCCTTTTTTCTGTTTTTTTTTTGTTACTGCATATTCTACTTGCACTTTTTATTTTATCAAGGTTAATTGAATTGGATATCTAAATGTTTAATTAAAATATGTTTAGCTGGAGAAATGGATCGAAAAAATTAAGCCCGCTCTCAAAAATCGATATCAGTTCAGGAACATCCAAATTAGATGATATTTTCAGGGTATGTTGGGACTAAAAAGGGCAGACTACCGTAAAATTTTCAGCCCAAGATCTTCAGGTTTCAGAGAGACATGAGCCAAACAAGTGTCAAAAACGACTCATTTGGCATTCTAAATTTCTCGCTTCCGGTTCGTTCAATATATTAATATTTTTTTTGTTGTTGGAAAGAGCATCTGAAGACGCAGGGCTCAGGGAAGCCACTTTTTTGAAATAGTCTTTTTTCAAGTGCAAAAAACGAATCAAAAGTTAAATGACTAAAAAAAGTGTTAAAAAATGGTAACCAAATCACATAACTGACTGTACATTGACCAAACAAAGGCTTAATTTTAAAAAGCAGCTTCCATGTGTCCTGCGCCTTGAGATGCTCTTTCCAACAAAAAAAAAATTAATATATTGAACCCACCGGGGAAGAGCAATTTGAGTTGCACTTTTTGAAAAGTGGAAACTGAGAAAAAACGAAAAACAGCTGCTTTTTCGAATAGGGATTGACGAAAATCTTGAAAATTTTTTTTGGGAAAAATGAAGTAATAAGAAAAATAAATTATCGTTTATGAAAGAGCAGATAATGACCTATTTTCCCATGTATTTATCTCAGCTTTGACCATTTTAACGAAAACTGATATTTTATCAGAGGGCGGAGTTTAATAGTTTTATCTAGTTACGTTTGGTTTTTCTTTGGAAACTTTGTAAAAGTATGACGAAAAAAGAAAACAACGAGTTTGAATGTTAAATGTAGAATATTGAATTAAATAAAGTGATCAAAGATAAATATGAATTAATTTAAGTTAAATAAAATCTAATTAATAATTAAAATCAAAATATTCTTATTTAAGATAAATTTATTTTATTAAATATTTAATATTTAAATGAATATGAACTAATTATATTAATTTATTTATCATATAAGAAAATGAAATAAATAGAATTAGAATATTTTTTTTGCAATGATGTTTTATAATGGAAAAAAAAAATTAAAGAAAGTATTTCATTTAATAGAAAAATGAATTTATTGATTATTTCGAAGATATGCAGATATATTTTATTTTATTTTTATAAATCAAGAATATTTATTTAGAAATGAAATATTATTTTAAAAAACAATCAAGCGATTAGAAAATAAAACAATTATTTATTGTATTGAGATTCTTTTTTTTTTATTCCGATTAAATCGAACAAGTTCAACAAGAATAAAATAGTTTTTAAGATTATATAAAACAATTTTCACATTTATTATGATTCAGTTATAGTTATACATTATAACAATTCAACAAAAAATATTTTATTATTCAACATAAATTTTTATTTAGTTTTTCCTTCTGCTTTTTGTATTATGCAGTTAAAACCAACAAATGATATGGAAAATCGATACGATTAATTAGGAAAAATTTGCATTGTGTTTTTAATTCTAAAACTGAACAATGAATATGATATTATATTATATCAAAATAATGAAAATATATTCAATAAATATAGAGAATTATATAAATCAAGATTGAAATGGCAAAAGAAAAACAACTTCAATATGAAACAATCACTTCGAGTTTCTTTTTTTTTTCATTCAAATAAATTTGTTGATTATGTTATTTAACATCTAATTTATATATTTATTTAAAATTCGTAAATAAAATGTTAAGATTTACACAAATATTTAAGAAGATTTTAATTTATTTGAAATATTTATAGAAAATCTATTCTTCAATTCGATCGAACTTATTTTTGTTTTATTCGAATCAATTTTGATTTTATAAATAAACATTATTAACAATGATTCAATTAAGTTAATATTCAATATTAAGATAAAAATTAGTGAAAATAATATTCGATTATGAAAATATTCATTTTAAATATTTCATTTTATAGAAATAACTTTTTTGTTTTTTTAAAATTTTTCTCTTCTCTTTTATTCTATAATATACGAAAGATCTTTAAAATCTTAACAAAAATTAAACTGATTTTTCTCGAAATCGAATTAGAATATTATTATAGATATATCAATTTATTCTTGATTAAAATAAGACTTTTTATCTATTATGTTAATATGGTTAAAGCCTTTTCTATTTATTGAAAAATTGTATAACTATAAAATTAATTCTCCTTTTATTGTTTCTAATAGAATGAAGTAATTTAATTTATAGTTTAACAGTTAATTAATGTATTGAAGAAAATAAATAACGGGTGACCCAGAGATAATTAGGCTATTAGAATTTTCGAAATTTCTACTCAATTATCCATTTGACTACAGTATCTTTTAAATCAAAAGATAGTGCTTGAAATTCTTTACAATGCCATATACAACTAGATCATAAAACTGTTTTAGATATATGTGGAAAAAGATGAAAAATTAAGACATACCAAAATCAGTAAAAAGTAAAGGATTGGATGTAATCACACTAATCGACGATCTTGACTTCGATCTGTCCAGATTCTTGTAGACCGATTCTTGTCTGGCGAGGCAAGAATTATATCGTCAGGCAAGATTCTTTTCTCTTTCTTGCCCAAGAACCTTGACTGAACTCACAAGAATTCTGAATATCTTGTGTTTCTTGCTACGTTCTTTATTTTCTTGGAGATCAGACAAGTTTCTTCCTTCTTCCTTCCACAAGAATCTGGTCTGACTTCCAAGAATATATTCTTAAACATCAGACTAGATTCTTGTCAAAGGAAAGAAGAAAGAACCTTGTCTGATCTCCAAGAAAATAAAGAACGTAGCAAGAAACACAAGATATTCAGAATTCTTGTGAGATCAGTCAAGGTTCTTCAGCAAGAAAGAGCAAAGAATCTTGCCTGACGATGTAATTCTTGCCTCGCCAGACAAGAATCGGTCTACAAGAATCTGGACTGATCAAAGTCAAGATCGTCGACTAGTGCAGTAATCGCACTTTGCACCTAATGTTCTTGTAACTCGTCCATTAGAACACCAAAATATATCAAAAAATACACCGTGAAAAACTTTACAGTTTACAAGGAATAAATTATCAAAAGAAGAAATGAGAAAACCAAAGTCATCTTCTATTAAAAACTATACCATTTTTACACGGTCGAAATTTAATTGTTCAAACATTTTGATAATTTTGAAAAGAAAAATGGCCACTATAATATAGGCAATCTTATTTAAATCGTAGAGTATTTCACGTTACATTTTTTGATATATCTAGGTATTCTAATGGGATCAAGTAAGTGATGAAAAAATAGGATACAAAGTCTAGCTATTGATTATATCCATCCCATTACTTTTTACTGATTTTTGTATGTCTTAATTTTCCATTTTTTCCATATATATCTAAAACAGTTTTATGGTCTAGTTATACCCACGGAAAAAGTTTTATACAAAAACCGCGTTTTCATCGCACTCCACCGCGGTGCCGATTCGATAATCGCTGAAAACCGCGGTTTACAGCGGTTTTTTTGCACCATATTCACAAGAAACCGCGGTGTGTGCATTCATAACCGCGGTTTCAAATATAGCGGTTATCACCGCTTTTATAAACCACGGTTTGCTACATCATAACCGCGGTTTCCAATGTAGCGGTTATCACCGGTCTCATAAACCGCGATTTACTGCATCATAACCGCGGTCTCAAATGTAGCTGTTACCACCGGTTTCATAAACCGCGATTTCCTGTATCATAACCGCGGTTTCAAATGTAGTGGTTATCACCGGTTTCATAAACCGCGATTTCCTGTATCACAACCGCGGTTTCCAATGTAGCGGTTATCACCGGTCTCATAAACCGTGATTTACTGTATCATAACCGCGGTCTCAAATGTAGCTGTTACCACCGGTTTCATAAACCGCGATTTACTGTATCATAACCGCGGTTTCAAATATAGCGGTTACCACCAGTTTTATAAACCACGGTTTACTGCATCATAACCGCGGTTTCAAATGTAGCGGTTATCACCGGTTTTATAAACCACGGTTTGCTGCATCATAACCGCGGTTTCCAATGTAGTGGTTATCGCCGGTTTCATAATCCGCGATTTACTGCATCATAACCGCGGTTTCAAATGTAGCGGTTATCACCGGTTTCAAAAACCGCGATTTACCGTATCATAACCGCGGTTTCAAATGTAGCGGTTATCACCGGTTTTATAAACCACGGTTTGCTGCATCATAACCGTGGTTTCCAATGTAGCGGTTGTCACCGGTTTCCTAAACCGCGATTTACTATATCATAAACGCAGTTTCACATATAACGGTTCTCACCGGTTTTGTTAACCGCGGTAGTCTCTATTTTAAACGCGGTCACTTTTTATTTTATTTAAAAGAAATCTCTATGAATTTGAAATGCATCTGTTCTCTATCATTTTATGTGAAGCTGATATACCAAAAGATGATTAATCTAGCACAATGGAACGATTTTCAATTCATCTGCAAATTATCGTGGTAGAAATTTCATAAATCGACTGATAAAAAATGCTACAGCTTTTATTCGGTTCTTAATCTGTTTCTGTTGAAGAGGGATTGAAGTAGAGTCACAAAAAAAAGTATGAGTTATTCGATAAATTAATAAAAACGAATAATTGTTAATGCAGACTGTTTCCTCAGAATTCAAATGGTAGAAGATTCATTGTATTTTAAAAGGAAGTCACGAAAATTTTAAAGTAAACTTTGTTGCAGTTCTTTCAACCCGCCACGGTGTAACTAGAAGGACTGCAATTTCCTGTGGCGAAATCTCAGTGTTCTATATCGCGGTTAGTAACGGTTTCAGAAAGTGCGGTCTTGCGTATCCACACCGTGTTGTGCTACACTGCTGGCAAACGCGGTATTAAAAACCGCGTTCGTCACTTACAGAGCCGCGATTCAGAAAACCGCGGTGTTGCTGTGAAAAACCGTCGTGCATATCGAAGTGTAAAGTAATGTGTAAGGACAGTGAAGATATCGTGCTCCACTTTTTCTGCGAAATTTTTCGATCATGACGCAGAACATTCATCTGACTCTACAAAGGTACTTTGTGGAAATGAAGCTCGGGAGAGTTCACCTCACTGCCCCTCGAAGGGCACCATGCCTGAAAGCTTCAGGTAATGGTTGACATGCTAGAGTCGGTTCACTCTAGTGTGTCGGGAAGAACCGCGCAAAACCGCGGTTTTTTAGACCGCGGTTTCGAGCGTTTTTTTAATATAACGGTAGTCAGACCATTTATGTGTTTCCTTGAAGCCGCTCGAAACCGCGGTCTGGAAAACCGCGGTATTTAGCGGTTTTTTATTATAACGGTAGTCAGACCATCTATGCGTTTCCTTGAAACCGCTCGAAATCGCGGTCTGGAAAACCGCGGTTTTTAGCGGTTTTTTATTATAACGGTAGTCAGACCGTTTATGCGTTTCTTTGAAACCGCTCAAAACCGCGGTGTCAAAAACCGCGGTTTCGAGCGGTTTCAGAGAGATGAATAAATGGTCTGACTCCCGGCATCTGAAAATACCGGCCAAAACCGCGGTTTTCAATACCGCTGCTTGCCGCGGTCTTTTTGAAAATTTTTTTCCGTGGGTATATGGTTTTGTAAAGAATTTCAAGTGCTATCTTTTGATTTTGAAGAAATATTTCAGTCAAACCGATAATAAAGTAGAAATTTCGAATATCCTAACAGTATAATTATTTATGGGCCACCCGTTATATATAGATTTGATAAATTATTTCATTTAAAATAAAGAAAATCTTAATTTAATTTAGACAAAAATGAATTTTTTTGATTGTTAACGAACAAATCAAAGATTACAAAGAAAAATCTCAGTTGGCATTAAAAAAAAGTGAAAAAAACTGTCGAAATTTGATGTCTTGAAGTTTCTATTGAATATTTTTTATTTAAATAATAATAATAATAATAATAAATTATGTTTTGTATGAAAAACAAATAAATCTGATGCATAATATATATTATCTCATGTTATTGTTTATAAGTAATTTAACTTCAACAAATAGTATCTAATTTTGTAGATATCTTATTACTATCATTCAAAAATCTTCACTTTCTCTTTTGTTTTGCTTCTTTTCTCCTTGACTATAATAATAATAATATTAATTAGAATCTCTATTAAATAACAAGTAACGCTCGTCTACAGACTCGCTATGCTCTTTCTCGTAGAAGAATTTCTTTTAGGTATTAGATTTTTAGTAAGTTATTGTGTATATAAGTTTATTTCTAACATAAATTAGATACTACCATATAAAAAGGAACAGGTGTTTAAACCGAACGTCAGATACAAGGTTAGATATTGCAAATAAGTAACACTACGATTGGGAAAGTAGATGAGTCATTACGTCAAATAAGACAGACAATAAGAAAAGAGATCAAGAAAACACAAGATAGGAAATATCTGATGCAACGAAAGGAGACACAACTATAATGATTAACATAATGTAAATAAAGAAATAAAGAAAATGAACATATAAGAAAAATTATTTTCAGATAATTTCAACTTATGATACGTTTCATATACTCGCAGTAATACTGGACTCTTACCAAAGTATTTATTTGCATGCGTTCAAAAAGTGAAAGAAGTATATTCTCGTCTTGTCTTTCTGTCAAGCTCATCTAGACGTTTCAATTCAGCATCTTGAGTAGGAGAGGGTCGAACTTGTAGAGCCTTCATGTCGAAAGGTCGAAGAATAACTACATCTTCCGCTTTCTTTACTCTACTGAGTGGCACATATACTGATGCCACTTGTAATGTTCTAAGCGGAACTCGAAGATCGACCACGATTTTGTTCATAGTGAGTCCTTGGGCCTTATAAGTAGTTATTGCGAAGGCAGGTACAATCGGCAATTGCGTTCTTGTAACTTGAATCACTTGTGGAACTATTTTTCCACTTTGTGCACTTTCGAATAGTCTACCGAAGAGTTGTTTGGTAGGAACAGTAAATTGTTTTTTGATCAGTGGAATAGGGATTAGTTTAGGACGGAGACCATCGAGAGTTGTTTCTAATTGTGATGTATTAATTTCTACAAGCGCGTATAAGGGTTTTCGTATGTAGATCGTATCTGAGGGAAATACGTCGCTCTTCACCATCAAACCATCCAGATTTTCCTGGCCATCGTATATGAGCTCTCGAAAAATTCCTTGAGTGCCGTTCGAGAGCCCTAGTTCACAGGCGATGTTATCTGTAAGAAGCACAGGCATGTTTGGTACTAAAGGTAGGAGACCGGGAAGAAGCTCGGTCTTGTTGTCAGGTAGATGGAGGAGACGTTCGTATATCGCATCATCTTGTAAACTTTTTGAACGAATTTTATCATTTGCTACGACGACAACTAGTGCGACACCGGCTTCTTTTGCTCTGTCGAGGGCGGCTCGATTGTTTATTTCGGTTCGTAGCTGATTACGAAAGACGAGAATAGGTGCATCACACCAGGGTTTATCTTTCAGTGACTGAACAATTTGTCCACGGCCGATAATTCGTGTACAGAGATAGTCGAAATCAGCGCGTGTCGTTTCTCCTAAACGAATATTGTTGAGCAGAGTCAAGTATTTTTGATCTTCAGTTCTCATTTGCTGCGTCAACTTCGTGACTGTGTTGATTTGTAGAACTAATGAGCGTCCCACTCCATACTGGACATCAGCTTCTGTTGGTAAACGAGTAGAAGAGCCACGCTCGAGATTTGTATACAGAGGTCTGTCGAGAATAGGCATATATTGTATATAATCGCCGAGAAGAATAACATTTATACCACCAAAAGGAACTTCCGGTGGTGCCCGTTTTCCGAGAGTGAGTACTTCGTTTAATCGCGCTAATAATCGAAGCCCAACCATCGAAATCTCATCGATAATCAGATATTCTACATATCTCCAATCGTTTTCAATGTTCGATGAGCCTGGTTTAGTTGTCTTTTTTTGGCGTTTGGTACTGCGTAGGTATACTAAGAAAGAGTGTATCGTGTGACCGCCAATTAGCGAGGCAGACACGGCTGTGGGCCCAAGCTTCCGAAGTTTCTCTTTCCGCTGTGTTTCAACGAAATAGCACGTGATTGCATCGATGAGACGAGATTTGCCTGTGCCTCCAGGTCCTGGTACGCACATAATCAACTGTTGTTGTTTCTCACCTAAAACAGCAAAACTTTAATAGGAACTGAGAAAATATGACATTTTTCTTACCTGTCTTCAAATGACTTTCTCCATCAGCGTGTCCACAAACGATGTAAAAAGCTCGTGCTTGTTCTTCATTGAGTGTAAACCTCTCACACACTTGGCGGCGAGTTGGAACCGTTGATACGGTCATTATAACAGGCTGAGTTTGATTGCTAACTCGTGTTGCGCCTTTTGTCATGTAGTTTATGGCAGTAGTTGAGATCACTTTATTAGAGGCATCATTGAGTAACGAAGGAACATCCTCTAAGATACTCTGCTGTCGTTTACGAAGAACATCACGTTTTATGGTGGCTTGCCATGCAGCATTTTGCTCCTCTGAGTGCCGAGTTTTGACAAAAAAATGTGACAGAGAAGTGGAAGCCACGACGGGTTGGTCGCGTTCTAATCAGAAAAACATTTTCACATATTCAGTTACCATTATCAAGAAAAGAAACTCACTGGTACAATTCGAAAATCGACCAACCTCATGTAGATAGCGAAGTGCTTCATTTTGATAAAGCTGCTCTTTTTCAGAAAGATGACTCATGACAGATGTTTGATTTGTATCTGATAGAATGTCGAGGAAGTTCAGATTTGTCTCAGTTTGGTCCAGATCTTCATCATCCTCATCACTGTCTATGCACATGTTTCGAGGAAGAAGACGAGAATCTATTTCGTCAATGGCTTGAACATTTGCAATAATTTGTTGTAGATGCGCGTCACGATCTTTCTTGCATTCATGCAGGAGCTGAATATTTTCGATGATGTGTTTTGATTCTGTTGAAATACTTTCTTGCCGTGCGGAAAGCGCTTCGCACCAACTTTGATTAATGTCACAGAGATCTTTGATGTTTCTCCATGGAATGAAGAGAGTAGCTATTGCTCGGCTGTATCGTTCTTGAGTTTCCTCCCTGTCTTTACGTGGAATCTGTGGACCAACGAGTACAGGAACAACAGGTTTAAGGCGCTTAATTATGCCATGAGAGCTTGCTTGTGGATGTTCGCTCATAAACGCATATCTTCCTTGAAGTGGGCGACCTGGACCTTGCTGAAGACCTTCGGCACATGTGAGCGGCTGCTCTCCAATACGTCGATCCTTATCAGTGAATGGCTTACGACGAAAGAGACTGACAAATTCGTATAAACAGACTGACTGCAGTGCAGGAGACCGAAATTGGTAGTCAATTCGCAGATTGACGAGAACTGCCTTTTTTACGTCAGTAGATTGTTCGATCGAAAAGTGTTCCTCCATCGTAAAAGCATTATTATCTTCTTCATCCTCGAGGAAGTCAATCAGATTTGTGCTGGTTGCTTGTGCAATTATGGAAGACGAAGCAAGGATAGCTTTGTGTTGTTCCAACTCGTTTTGGAGGTGGCGTTCAATAGCTACCAGAAATATGTTAGCAAATTCATGACTGGTGTAATGATCATGATAATCCATCAGGTAAGTGGCTACTTGAACAGCAGAGAGTTCTTGTTGTGAAGCAAGTGAGTTATAGCAGCGTAGAACGAGCTTTCTAGCTTTGTCGACGGAATTTTCAGTTATGTTATTGTTATCATTCGGTCCAACAGCCTTCTGGACAAGAGAAAACGTGTCATGAAAGGATAGATTTATCTTTGTGATGTAGTCGGTACAATAATAAACGAGCGCTTTTGCATCTGTGCCTGACCAGATAAATTTGATGTCCATATTACAACGGCATACACTTATGATGGATTGATTGAAGTTGTTAATCATCGGATGCGAACGACGCATTCGTATTTCGCCTGATTCAGGATCAATGATGGTCATTGGAAATATTTCTCGAGGCATACGCATCCTACATGTTTTTCTCTCGAAATTCTTAACGTATTTGTAACAAGTTGAAGTGTGTTTGTGCACGTTCGATTCACAGACTAGCAATCTAATGTCTTGTTTCTTTTTCTCTTGAAAGTTCGTCCATGATGGATCGGGAGTTCGAAGTAGTGATGCAAATAACTTGTCGAGCGAAATATTTGCTAAACATACAATATTTAGCTTATAAATCGAGCAAAGTTGACACTTACCTGCTGCACTAGTATCAACATTTTCGGTTATCGTCAATGTACGTGACATTATAATGTCTGAACTATCTAGAAGAAAAAGAGTAAACATATTGTTTGCATGTTTTTTTCATCAGTTAATTCGGCAAAAAACAAATAATAAAATGATTACAAAGGAAACACGCATTGTAACAACTAATTTTCAACTAAATCTACTTTTGTACGAGTAAAATTCATTTAATTTTCTTAAAAATGAACAAATATATGTTACAAATGATCCAAATCTTCGCTAATGATGTCCTCAAGATAGTCTCTAAGATTATTGCGAAATTGCTCGTCTTTGATTTTTTCGCGAAGTTGAGCAGGCGTGTATTTATGGTCGAGCCAAATGAGCATGTGTAGATGCAATGAACCACGTCCTTGATTCTCTACTGTCCCAAAGTATGCCTTGACAGGTCCTAGAACTCCGTCGCCTGCAATCATCGTTTGAAGAACCGTTGTAATGAGTCGATGAAAAAACTTGGCTGTCGCTACAGGATGTGATGCAATGATTTCTGCCCTCTCATAAGTAGATGGAAGATTGTGTGGGATGATTGCGTCCAAATCAAGGTTAACTCCAGCAAAGTAAAGAGCTACACGACTGTTGATATCCGCAGGATTGATGGTAAGGAAGATACTGGGCAAACCTTGGTTAAAAATTAAGCCGTGAATTTGGTTGCGCAGTGCAGATCGAGACTGTGCCGAACCCATTACTTTCCCTCCAACAGCTTTGACTTGACTCAAAAGTGCATTGACTTCCGGATCACCACTTGATGCATTAATTTTATTCTTCTCAAAATTACTCAGTGCTTGCTTGATGTCATCGACATTCAACGAGACGATCTGGTCAGCTGTTTTGGTAAAAAATGGTTTTGATGTCATTAATCGAGCATGAAGACAGGCCTCTCGTCGTTGTAACATATTGAAGACGATAAATATAAAAGAATGATGTTCTTCAAAGCGACGATCGTGATAGGAAAGAAGATACTGGACTTGTTTTTTGAATGAAATTTTTACAGGTCGTGAAGCATCTTCGAAAGCTCCTGTTCCATAAGGAAAGAGTGTAGGATAAAGACCCAGCAAGAGAGTCGGATTGTTGTATTCATTGGTAGGGGTGCTTCCTCTTGGGATCATGTGGACAAGATCATCATCCTAAGTGTATCGAGAATAATAAAAAATAAAACATAGAAAGACTGCACTCACAGTGTTGGTTTCAGATAAATCGACACGTTGATTGTTTGCATCGATTTGAAGTTTTCGAAGCATCTGATTACTAATATCTTCCGCTGATACGGATGCACCATTGACATCCAGAATACCACTTGGATTTATAGGTATGAATTCGGATGTAGCTTGCTCACACGTAGCTTGATTACTAGTGAGAGGATCTTCGGTATATCCCTCTCTTTCAGCATGGAAATTTTTATCATCTAATATATAATCGAGTGTTTCCCAAATGGATTCAGGAACATCATCATCCGGAAGAGTAGCGATAATATGCTTGTCGAGAGATATGTGCCTATACAGTACATTATTCTCTTTGAGCCAGAGAAGCGCATCGAGAATCCGTTGTCGTCTAACGGACAGGATTTTGCGAAGATGATGGCGAGATGGCATAGAGGAGCCAATGAAGATAATTTTGATCGAGGCCGAAAGTTCCTTTGGAGATAGAGGAAGACTGGTGGCAATGTTTGAAAGATCTTGCGGAAAAGTAATGCAGTTGCCTTTGAAAGCTGGTTGAGCTGTATTGGGTGAGTGCCATGGAGAGTGCAGTTTGATGATGCAACTGTTGTGACGATAGAGAGAAATCAACTTCTGCTCTGGAATAGTGAGTCTTTTCAATTGATCAGGTACATCACCTATCCATATGCCATTAGCAGGTGAAGATTTTGAAATTTTTCCCTTTGATACAGCCAACCAGCATTCGTGACATACTCGACAGTCAGCATCAGACTGACTTCTCAGTTGTAGCAAACCTTCGCGATACAAAATCCGCCCATTTGATATAAGATAACTAGAATTCTTCGGAGTCGGTCTTTCGTGGCATCCTGAAAAATAGAAGTTTTTCGAGGAACATACAAAATGTTGGGACTCACCTTGTTCATTGAAAAATACCATTTCTTCGTCTAAATCTGTGTCTGAAAAGCGTCCCGATCGAGTCTCAGGAATCGTTTCTTGAAGACTACGATGAGGCTTGAGAAGACTATCATTGACATCGGACAACAACATCTTGTGCATCGTTCTTTCGTTGTGTCGTGAATTGCACACTACACATACTTGTTCCTGTAGGCAGTTCATCGACATTCTCTTGTTAAATTCACTGAGACAATTTTCTTTCACTTTTTGAGATATAGCCGTTGGCCATGTCTTTACAGGTGGATCATTTCTAGTCTCCATGGTACGTTGCTGACGACGTCGACTAACACTTCTGATGCGAGTGGTTCTCCCTTCCACTGTCGCATTACTTCTGCGTGTGATCTCAATCGCTTGCTGTTGATCCAATCGGAGTCGATATTCTTCAGCTGTCTCGTTATTTCTGCGTGTGATATCAATCGCATGCTGTTGATCCAATCGATATCGATATTCTTCAGCTGTCTCGTTGCTTCTGCGTGTGATATCGATCGTTTGCTGTTGATTTAGTCGAAGTCGATGTTGTTCAGTTGTCTCGTTATTTCTACGTGTGGCATCGATCGCTTGCTGTTGATCCAATCGAAGTCGACGTTGTTCAGTTGTCTCGTTACTTCTACGTGTGGCATCGNAATTTAAATTTTTAAAAATGAATACGAACAAAAATAGTATTTACAGAAAATCTATTCTTCAACTTCATTGAACTTGTTTTTCTTTTTGTTTTATTCGAATCAATTTTGATTTTAAAAAAATAAACACAAATTTTATTTAATTATTTATCAAATCTAAATTGTTAAATAAAATAAATAAATATTATTAACAATGAGTTGATCAAGTTAATATTCAATATTAAGATAAAAATTAGTGAAAATAATATTCGATTATGAAAATATTCATTTTAAATATTTCATTTTATAGAAATAATTTTTTTGTTTTTACAATTTTTCATTTCTCTTTTATATAAATCAAATACTTAGTATAAGAGAAAAAATAAAATGATTCTTTTTCGAGTGAACAATATCATAGATATATGATTGTTTAAATAATACTTCGAACAAATCAATTTCTATAATATACGAAAGATTTTTAAAAATCTTAACAAAAATTAAACTGATTTTTCTCGAAATCGAACTAAAATATTATTCTTGATTAAAATAAGACTTTTTATCTATGTTAATATGTTTAAAGCCTTTTCTATTTATTGAAAAATTGTATAACTATAAAATTAATTCTCCTTTTATTGTTTCTAATAGAATAATATAATTTAATTCATAGTTTAACAGTTAATTAATGTATTGAAGAAGATAAATAACGGGTGACCCAGAGATAATTATACTGTTTGTATTTTCTCCCAACTCTATTTTTTTAAATCAAAAGATAGCACTTGAAATTCTTTATAAAACCATATATAATTAGAACGTAAAACTTGTTTTAGATCTATTTGGAGAAAGTTGAAAAATTAAGATATACAAAAATACGTGAAAAGTGAAAGGTTGAATGTAAACAGTAGTCGTGCTATGCATCTAATGTTTTTGTAACTCGTTCATCAGAATACCAAAATATATAAATTTGATGCAGCGTGAAAAACTTTACAGCTTACAAGGAATAAATTATAAAAAGAAAAAATGAGAAAACCGAAGTCATCTTCTATTAAAAAATATATCATTTTTACAGGGTCGAAATTTAATCGTTCAAACATTTCGATGATTTTGAAAAGAAAAATAACAACTATAATATAGACAATCTTGTGTAAATTGTAGAGTATTTCACGCTACATTTTTTAATATATCTAGGTATTCTAATGGGGCCAAGTAAGAGATGAAAAAATAGGATGCAAAGTCCAGCCATTGATTATATTCATCTCTTTACTTACCGATTTTTGTATGTCTTCATTTTTCATTTTTTTTCTAAATATACCTAAAGCAGTCTTATGGTCTATTTATATATGATTTTGTAAAGAATTTCAAGTGCTATCTTTTGTTTTTAAAGAAATATTTTAGTCAAATCGATAATAAAATAGAAATTTCGAAAATTCTAACAGAATAATTATTTATGGACCACCCGTTATATATAGATTTGATAAATTAATTCATTTAAAATAAAGAAAATCTTAATTTAATTTAGACAAAAATGAACTTTTTTGATTGTTAACGAACAAATCAAAATTTACAAAGAAAAATCTCAGTTGACATTAAAAAACAAGTGAAAAATATTCTCAAAATTTGATATCTTTAAATTTCTATTGAAGATTTTTTTATCTAAATAATAAAATTATTTTTTATATGAGAACAAATAATATTGATGCATAATATATATTATCTCATGTTATTGTTTATAAGTAATTTAACTTCAACAAATATTATCTTATTTGATAAATATCTTATCGAATCTTTCTATATATTCATACATANAACTAAAGACTGACGAGCTCATAAAATCCAAAAAACTGCGACAGAGGTTTAGCTCATGACTGTAATTGCATATAAAAAATAGTTGCATTGTGAGTATACTTACGATGCAACTATATGCTAACAACCTCATACTTACAATCCAACTGTGCTTTACTATTATTTTCTAAATCAAGCAATAATTTGAGAAATATATGCAATATTTTTCGACAAAACGTCATTCGACCAAAAGTCATTCGACCAAAAGCTATTCGACGAATGGCTCCCAACTCTATTTTTTTAAATCAAAAGATAGCACTTGAAATTCTTTATAAAACTATATATAACTAGACCGTAAAACTTCTTTTAGATATATGTGGAAAAAGATGAAAAATTAAGATAAACAAAAATCAGTAAAAAGTAAAGGGTTGGACTTAATCAGTAGTGGCACTTTGCATCTAATGTTTCTGTAACTCATCCATTAGAACACCAAAATGTATCAAAAGATGCAGCGTGAAAAACTTTGTAGTTTACAAGGAATAAATTATAAAAAGAAGAAATGAGAAAACCAAAGTCATCTTCTATTAAAAACTATACCATTTTTACACGGCCGAAATTTAATCGCTCAAATATTTCGATGATTTTGAAAAGAAAAATAGCAACTATAATATAGACAAACTTATGTAAATTGTAGAGTATTTCACGCTACATTTTTTAATATATCTAGGTATTCTAATGGGGCCAAGTAAGCGATGAAAAAATAGGATGCAAAGTCCAGCCATTGATAATATCCATCTCATTACTTACTGTTTTTGTATGTCTTCATTTTTCATTTTTTTTTCTAAATATATCTAAAGCAGTCTTATGGTCTAGTTATATATAGTTTTGTAAAGAATTTCAAGCGCTATCTTTTGTTTTTAAAGAAATATGTTAGTCAAATCGATAATAAAGTAGAAATTTCGAAAATCCTAACACTATAATTATTTATGGACTACCCGTTATATATAGGTTTGATAAATTATTTCATTTAAAATAAAGAAAATCTATATTTAATTTAGACAAAAATGAACTTTTTTGATTGTTAACAAACAAATCAAAATTTACAAAGAAAAATCTCAGTTGACATTAAAAAAAAAGTGAAAATTATTCTCGAAATTTGATATCTTTAAATTTCTATTGAATATTTTTTATCTAAATAATAAAATAATGTTTTATATGAGAAAAAATAATATTGATGCATAATATATATTATCTCATGTTATTATTTATAAGTAATTTAACTTCAACAAATATTATCTAATTTGGTAGATATCTTATCGAATCTTTCTATATATTCATACATAGAAATAGAATAACATCAAATTATATTATTCATGGACTTTAATTCAAGAAAAAGAAAAAAGAAATAAATTCAATTAGAAATGAATAAGAAAAATGTATTAAATAATTAACAAATTTTATTAAAATATTAGAAGAATATTTAGAAAAGAAGAAAAAAGGAAATTTTCGCAATTTTCCTTTTTTCTTTAAACATATTTTATTTCAATTGATCAATCACCGATAAAAATTATTTCATCAAATTAAATTCATTCTCAAACATAAACTATTATTCAAAAATCTTCATTTTCTCTTTTGTTTTTCTTCTTTTCTCCTTAGCTATAATAATAATAATATTAATTAGAATCTCTATTAAACAACATATAAAATTACTAATGATATTGATATGTCTAATATTTTTCGATTTAATTCAAACGAAATTTTGATTAAGATAAAATCTATGATTATAATGATATAATGAGACTAATCACTTTCGTCTTTCTCAAATGAAGAAGAAGATCAGTTTATTAAACTAATTATCATTTTAAGTTAAAGTTTAACGTTTCAAAAAGAAAATTCAATTTTTATTGATAAATTGATCATTTCAACAATCGAATATTAATAAAATAATTTCAAAAATTGATATGATCAAATATATTTTATTTTTATTATTAATAATTAAATTTGCCAATATAATTCTATTTCTAATTAATTATAATATTAATTGATTTATATATAAATAACTCATATTGAAATATTATAGTCTATTAAATATTATAGAAAAACTATTATTTATTTATCTCTTTCTAACAAAATATTCACATTCATTGAAATTTGATTCGATTCTAAAAGTAAAAAAAAAGATAAAATGAAGATTTTTGAATAATAGTTTATGTTTGAGAATGAATTTAATTTGATGA
>CAJNSZ010001856.1:0-20456 GCA_905329745.1 Rotaria sp. Silwood2
TACAATTATGTCTGGCGAACTCTATAAATTGCAGTCAATTAACAATAAAAAAGCACTACTATATTTTAGCGCACTCTACAAATTACAGTTCATTAAATTGAAATAGTGAAACTCGATATTTCGTGAACTCTATAAATTGCAAACATAAAAAAGAAAAGAAGCACTATTGTAGTTTAGCGCTCACTACAAACTACAGCTGGTTAAATTAAAATAATGAAATTCAATCTTCAGCGAACTCTAAATTTCAGCAAGTTTAAAAATATAATTGAAAGTTTAAGTTGTATTAAAATTGTTGTCAATAATTTTTTTGAAATTTGAAAACAGAAAATTTGAGATCTAAGCTTATTTTGAATTTGAATAAATTAAATTTAAAAAACAATTGAAATTGAATTTAACAGATTTTGAATTTCGATTTTATGTTCGCAAATGAGAAGACACGTTTCCTAAATCCTCCATGAGTATCTGAAGATCTCATAAACTCTTTCCTTAATCCTTCTGAAGTGTCTGGATATCTGCTTAACTCTTCTAAGGTATGTGAATATCTTTGAAACTTACACCCAAACTCTTGTAAAAACCTTGTTTCTGTATATGGAAGGATTTACGGAAATGTATTTTGATAAATTTCTCAAATTTATTTATACTAACTGGAAAGAAAGATAATTGTAACTCAATTAAGGAAAAAACGTTATTGAATCTAATGAATCTAAAGAAAAGGAGTACGATAGCCAAATGATTTATGTGAAACTGACGACTCATGTTAAACTTGGTTGAGTTATATGTCATCAATATTTTTCGCTGATGCATGTACGAAAATCGATTTTTCTACTAGAGTATATGAATGAAAGAAGGTTTTTATCCCAATCCTATCTTTATGGATAAAAGATATTTTTTCTATCAACTCAACTTAAGATAAAGAATCACTTTATCAAAGTTAAAATTAGAAAAAATAAATTTTCTCTATCAGTATAGATAATACTATTAAGTTTTTATTACTGTCTCTTCAGTCTTGGGAAAAAAATTCAGTGCGTCACTGGTGGACCAGAGTCTGTTTTTTTTTCGTGTGGCAATAAATATCGAAAAGGATCAGAGTGAGCAAAAAAATACAGTTTTAAGTCTTTTTTTAAATATATTTTGCCTCTGATGTTGCAGCAGCTACTAGAATTTATTTTTTTGAGATTTATTGAGATTCTTCAATAAATTTCTATACGTTTTGAAGTGAATCTCATACAATCCGTGATTAAATGCACACATGCCTGTAGTGTGGGTGTGCTGAAATATTGACACAATCCAATGCATACTGATAGTACGGATGCAATAAATTTTAACACACTTAATAAATCCTATAGAAAAAAAACATTCTGGTAGCCCCTCTCATGTTGAGGGATTTCTACTGTGTTTTATGTTTATGCTTTTACTGCTCCTAAAATTTGACGTAAACAAAATGGCACTACAAACTCATAGAAAATTATTCATCAGCCCAACTACAACACTATTTTCCTTTTTGTCCTTTGCTCCTACGAATTATTTTATAATTTTATCATAATAAATTTGTAATTTATCGATTATTTCTTTTCTTTCGAAGTAATTAATTAATGGATTGTTAGATTTAGACATCGTAAGAGCCAGTACTCAAGACAAAAACTTTTGCAGAATACCGCGGTTTTGACCGGTTTTTTCGGGTCACGGAAATCAGACCATTTATTAAGTTTTTCCAAACCGCTAAAAACTGCAGTATTTTCAGGACGCGGTAAGACGCGGTTTCCAAAAACCGAATAAAAGGTCTGACTTCTGCGGTTTTCAGTTACCGGTATAAATTCCGATTTTACTCGAAATTTTTCTGTGACCTATCTATCTGCCCATCCATCTACTTTCATTACTATCTATCTATCTACCTACCTAAGTATTTGTCTATCTATCTATCTATCTACCTAATTATCTTCCTATCTATATCGGCAGCTAACTATTGTTGACCATCTATCCACTTATCAAGGTAAATAAAATCCCCAATTAAAATTAATTGGGAAAGATTTAAAGCTATAAAACATATTACATAAAATACTAGCGTAATTAAAACAAGGTATACAATAAAAAAGAAAACAAACCGAAGCAAATCAGGAAACGAGACTTAAACTAAATAAAACTTACATATAAAACATAATAAGATAATGAAAGAGTGACCTTGTACTATTCTTGATATGGATATTACAATTTAGCTGGCCGACTGAGCGAGAGAGTATGTAAGGATGATATATTTCAACTCTTTCCTTTTTTTTCTTTCTTCCTATTATTGTTTACCAAGGGCATCAATAATATAAAAGAAATTGAGTAAAGCACACCAAATTAAATTTTATATCGGTGACATCGAAGAGATCACTGCAGATTTAGGAAAGAAAACAAATATATGCAAACGCGATACTGATGCACTTATATCATACGCTCGCAATAACAGGTGTGAGTGATACCGCGGTTATTTAAACCGCGACTAATCGCAATATTTTAAACCGCGGTTAGCCTCGTTATTTTACAAAAACCTTTCCTGGGTAAATGGTCTAAGAAAACAAAGTAAAAGCTTCAATAAACTGCAAGCTTTTTTAAAAAACTTCGCTCATTCCACTTTAAAAATCAATGAAGGAACTACTTCAACTGTTTTCGAACTTTCGACTTCATCTTTTGGCTACAGGTAGGCCTCGCTAAGACTATGAAAACTCTAGAAGAATTCATGCTGATGGCTCTTGATTCCTGAGATATGGTGAAGATTATGTCGTAAAAAAAGAGAATTTTTTTCATTTTTTGAAATTATCGTTCATTTATAACTCTAATCGCTTGAAAATTAAAGTATGCCATATAAATGGTTTGATTCTGGTCGTTGAGCTAACCAACTTTTAAATCTACAACTATATTGGATTATGAAATACCAGAACATCATAATGAGGGACCTAATGCCTAACAATTTTTTTAACATCTCAGAATCCTAAAATAAAAAAGATTCCTTTTTTTATGACATTATTTAAACCATTGCTCTGGAATGAAGAGCCATTAGCAGGAATACTTCTAAGGTTTTCTTAGTCTCACTGAGGTCTACCTATAGCCAAAAGATGTAATCGAAAGGTCGGGAATAGTTCGGGTATTTCGCTCGTATTACATACTTATCGTATTAACACCCAACCAAAATTAAGCGATGATAACAAAAGAAGAAGAATGTCGTTTGCCTGTTGAGTGCGAAAATCATTAAGAAAAAAGATCATGCTAAGATTTTATTTACCGATGCAAAATACTGTTCATTAGAAGGAGTATTTAACCGTCAAAATGAATGTGTTTACGCCGTTAGTCGAGAGGAGGCCGATAAGCAAGCAGGCATAAAACAACAACCCAAGTGTCCAAAAAGAATCATGGTGTGGTTAAGTGCTTCAAAAAATGGTCTTACGTCTCCAATCATTTTTAAACCTGGCGAAACATTATCACACAAAAATTAAATTAAAGTCGTTCTTCCCCATGCACAATCTGAAGGTATCCGGCTGCTGAACGATGATTTTACCTTCCAACAAGAGAACGCCACACCACACATTCATTATGTATCATTGGTATGGTGTGAAGAAAATTTTGTACAATGTATTAACAATCGTAGATGGCCACTAGAGCCCATCGGGTCCAAAATTTTTGAACCCGGATCCGGACCCAGACCCCATTTTGTGAACACTGGTTAGACGCGGACTCGACTCGGACCCAGTTGATTAAACTATTTCGAACCCAAATCCAGACTCGGACCTGATCGCATACTTTATACTCAATGAACAATTTCTAATCCGCATCTGATAATCGGTCCAAAACACGTCCTACGCATTTCTCAAACAAAATTGAGGATGTTGTTGTAAGAATTAAGTTATAACTAGCTCTTTCTTTCAGAATAGCATCTGTAGAATCGGACCCGGAGACGTACTCTGTCAACATGAAATTTTCGGGTCCGGGTCCGGGTCCTACCCGACAAGCTCTAATGGTCACCAAATAGTTCCGATCATAATGCCCTGGATTATTACGTGTGGGAAACTATCACCAATAATATGCAGTGGGGCAAAGTTAAAAATTATGATCTATTAATTGATGAAATTAAAAAAGCAACTCGTCGTGTACCAATAAATGATCTTGCTCGCAGCGTCGAAAATTAGTTTCAGAGAATTTTGTCCATTTTGAAAAAGGTGCATATATATAAAAACTGTTCTTTGCAGATTGTAGAGCTTTTCACGCTGCATCTTGTGGTGTATTTTATTTTTTTGAATACCTCATATTAAGCGAATGAAAACTGAAATGCAAAGCGCGGCCATTCATCCAGGCGCACCCGTTATTTGATGAAAAATATACTTGTTTTATTATGCTAATGTTTCTTTCTTTTGCAACATTACTTAAGTGCTTATTTACGTCGTTTTTTATTCACTGTGCCCACCTTTCTCTCTGACACAATTCCGCTCTCTGGCTTATCTACATTTTTTTTTCTTATTGTGCCTACCTCCCTTGCTTTTACAACATTATTCTCTTGCTTATCTGCATCATTTTTTATTTGCTCGACACTGAAAATTACAAGAGAAGCGGCACACAGCTGTTGCTTCGTACAGTTTAAAAAATTTTTCTCTCTATTGAGAATTGAAAAGAAACCCGGCATTCATCTGTCGCTCTATAAATTTTTTATTTTTCTCTCCCACTGCCGTAGAAAAAAATCCCACCTCACCACTCTGACATCATACTTTGTTCTTTTTATTTGCTCAACAATTGGAGAATAGAAGAGAAAGATTTCAACACAGTGTAGTCGTTCGCTGCGATTATAGTTTTTCACACTCTAAAAACAATAGGTTTTTTTACCAAACCCCCGAAAAAAGTTCGGTAGATTTGAAAAAGCATCCAACTGCCTCCAAAGGCTTGAAAAACGATCCTTCAGTTCTACGAAATCTTTAAATGTTCCTCCCCCGGGTATATGGGAAGAACTATCTCCTACGAAACCTTTTTTTAAGTTCCGTACACCAGAAAAAGGTTTCGCAAGATAATCTGAAACCTTTAGGGTTTCATTTTCAATGCCAATGGTTTTTTTACTAAACCCCAATGGCTTCGTACTAAACCATTGGCATTGAAAATGAAATCCTAAAGGTTTCAGATTATCTTGCGAAACTTTTTTCTGGTGTACGGAACTTAAAAAAAGGTTTCGTAGGAGAAGGTTCTTCCCATGTACCCGGAGGAGGAACATTTAAAGGTTTCGTAGAACTGAAGGATCGTTTTTCAAGCCTTTGGAGGCAGTTGGATGCTTTTTCAAATCTACCGAACTTTTTTCGGGGGTTTGGTAAAAAAGCTATTTTTTTAGAGTGCAGTTGCTCGCTTTCAAATCCAAAACGCAACCGTTCATTGTCGTTCGTCATGCAACGCAGTCGCACCTTCAAACGACCAGGCTGAATGTGAGTGAGCATAACTCGTTCAGATGTGGGTGTTAATGAGAGCGCTTTTGGTAGATCTTGAAAAGTTGGATATTTGGATTGTTAGCATAGGTCACTAATATCCCATTTATTTGTTACGTAAAACAGAGTAGCGTGGCCGAGTGGTTATGGCGCTGGACTCTTAATCCGATGGGATCGTCCTGCGTGGATGGCACCGTTCAATAATAATAATGAAATCTATTTACCAGACATCAGATCAAAAGAATGTTGAATTTTGCAATTTGTGAACTTGTTCATTCGAGTCCCATTGCTACCGCTTTTTTTTGTTAAAGTTAGAAGTCAACATATACTATATTTATCAAATAATTGAAATGAGAAAATAAAAAGGCTATATATTAGTTTAATGATCCATTCAAATTTTTGATCTTATTTTAATCATAGTTATCATCAACTACATCATTTGATCTTTTCCATAACTAAATTTATAAACCACCATTTGAGATTTAAAATGACATGTTCAAATTAAACTAGGTATAGGTATCATATATCAAGATCAAGATCAATAGATAAGATACATGGTACTGCTTAATCAGTTATTAGCTCAACTCTAGAGTAGCTGCTTAATTCGACTTACAATATAAATATATCATTTTAAATCTCAAGTGGTGGTTTATAAATTTAGTTATGGAAAAGATCAAATGATGTAGTTGATGATAACTATGATTAAAATAAGATCAAAAATTTGAATGGAACATTAAACTAATATATAGCCTTTTTATTTTCTCATTTCAATTATTTGATAAATATAGTATATGTTGACTTCTAACTTTAACAAAAAAAAAGCGGTAGCAATGGGACTCGAATGAACAAGTTCACAAATTGCAAAATTCAACATTCTGTTGATCTGATGTCTGATAAATAGATTCCATTATTATTATTGAACGGTGCCATCCACGCAGGACGGTCACATCGGATTAAGAGTCCAGAGTCTTCACCACTTGGCCACGCTATCTATATTTCGATGACGAAAGGTGTAAACAAACATAGTGAACATTTTTAGTTTTTGAAATGGTTACTTTTAAATTAGCTAAAACAGCTTAAGTATACCTGTTCGTTTTGAGGGTACGACTGAGTTGGATGACGAACGATGATAAACGGTTATGTTTGAGACTTGAAAAGCTAATGACCGATGAACTATAATCGTAGCGGACGACTACACTGTGTTGAAATCCTTTTCTTCTATTCTCAGGTTGTTGAGCAAATAAAAAGAAGTATGATGTCAGGATTTTGAAGTGGCGTTTTTTTTCACCCTCAGTGAGAGAGAAAAGTAAAAAGAATCCATTGAGTGGCACATCTATGCCGCATTTCTTGTCAATTCTCAACAGAGAGAAAAAGTTTTTGAAATATACGGAGCGACACCTCTGTGCCGCGCATGTTTTCATTTTTTTGTGTATGGAGCAAATAAAAAAAATGACATAGATAAGCAAGGTAGTAATGTTGTAAAAGAAAGAGATGTGGGCACAATTAATAAAAAAAAAAGATGTAGCAGTGAAGATTTTATTTAATTTGGCGTTATCAAAACAAATATATTATTTATCTTTCTCTTCAGTTTGAAAGCCAAACGCTAGTTGTTTACGTGTTATCAAAACAACAAAACATCAGAATAATATACATAAATTCCTAAAGCAAGATGATGAAGAAATAAAAGAAGTGAAAGAAAATGATGATGATGATGATGATATGGACATAGATAATGCTCTTCTACCTGCTACACTTAAACGACACTGTATTAGCTCGTTACGTTTTGTTTCGAGAGGGTGTGGATGAGAGTGGGAGTGAGGATATGGGTATGCGTGTGGCTGTGACTGTGAGGGTGTGGGTGGGTGTGTTGGTGTCGGTGTGTCAGGTGTTGGTATGGTTTAGAGGAAGAACACCCACACCCACACCCTAGATATGTATGCCATAAAAATGTCAGCCTTCAACGTCAAGAAAACCTATGTGAAATGGCGTTCACAATTTATCGTCAGTTATTATGAAACACCCTTTATAGGAAATCTATTTGTAAGAATGTTATAAGCTCTAAATAAGAAATTCTGTTAAATTGAAAAGTGCTATCAATGACATATTAAAATGATTTTTTAGGCTTTCATGTAGTAATAAACATCATCGAATCGATCAATAACTGTAAAGACTGCGTTGAAAACGAAATCTCTACTGTAGGCGAAACAGATGTCGAAAAAGCTACGTGACGCAGTAATCCGGGTGTGGGTATAGGGTGTGGGTGTGCTTGTGGATGTGGCTGTGGGTGCCGAGTTGTCTAACCGAAAGAGCAAGAGCGACCCAACCACAGTCATGCCTGGACCCGGATCCACACCCACACCCCAAAATTTGAACCTTGTCCAACAAGATATTTTTCTCACTAAAAAAGCTGAATCTTACCTAAGAACATTTATTTATTTCTATTGAGAAATGTTGAACCTTAACTAAGAACACTTATTCTCTCTCTCTTTTTTTCTGGTTAAAAAATGTTGGATCTTATCTGAGAACATTTATTTTTTTTTCTATTTCGAAAAGTCGAATTGTATCTAACATCATTTTTCTAACCCAACACCATTTTTCATATTCAAAAAAGCTGAACCTTGTCTAGTAGTACATAGAAATTTACCCACTTTTTCCATTTCCAAAGCGTTGAATGTGATTCAATCACCTATAATTCCCTGCATGCTTTTTATAAAAAAGCGTAGAACATTAACCAACCGTATATTTACTCACTCTTTTCTTTTCTAATTTTAAAACAACATGGAATTTTAACTACGCACCGCATATGAGCATATGAAATTTAACTACGCATCACTTATGATAAATCTTACAACTCGCATCGCTTATGATAAACCTTAAAACTCACATCGCACATTATTTTATCGCTTGAAGATAGTTACTCGCTTGAAACAGAAATAATTCGAAAGGCTTCGCATTAATAAAACTTTATTTATTCATTTATTTATTTATTTATTTATTCTCTATTTCTTTTCTTGATTATTTTTTCTATTCTTTCCCTTTCTTGCCATTATTCATATCTTTTTTTTTTCATTTAAAAAAAGAAAACTAAATCAAAAAAATTAATAAAAGAAAAAGTAAATTCTTGCAAAACATACATGTTGCCTTGTCAAATTTGAAAAAAGACAATTCGAAAGATCTAGCATTATCCTCATACTCTATTTAATTATTTATTTTTCTCTTTGTCCTTTCTCTTTTTTCTCCTTTTTTTTCTTATTATCTTTCTCTTTTCTTCAAAATAATAAAATTAGTTAATAAAAAAATAAAAAACTATAAAAAAAATTGTATTAATATTTATTATATTCATCGTTATTCTCTTCTTTATTATACATTAACAAAATATATCATTATCCTAAAATTAAAAATTCGTGTTGACTTGTCAAAATAAAAAGAATTTTCAGGTATGGACAGCAATTTTAGCCAACGAAAAATTTAATTTATCTATGTCGCTGGCTGGTCAACCGAAGACAAGCATATCTAAGCATTAAAAAGATCTTCTCTGAAAGTCAATATTAAATATTACCCAACAATTTTTATCTTCAAATTTTAACTAAACCAAATTGTAATTAAACCTAATATGAAAAATCAGAAATTCTCCACAACTCAACGGAGATAATTGAAATAAAAATAAAACCATCAAAACTGTATTTTGATCTTGAATATGATATTATTGTTAATCCAACTATAGATGAGCCACAGTTGACAACTTATTTCATCCAGTAT
Organism: Rotaria sp. Silwood2; assembly: GCA_905329745.1. Lineage (NCBI taxonomy): Eukaryota > Metazoa > Rotifera > Eurotatoria > Philodinida > Philodinidae > Rotaria > Rotaria sp. Silwood2. The sequence continues at coordinate 9,195 of CAJNSZ010001856.1, forward strand.
AAATTAAAAAATAATAAGAAATTATTCAAACAATTGCTTGTTAAAACGCCATTGAATAAAATAGTGAAATATAAAAGCAGTTAAAAAATGAATAATTGAATTCATAGTATAACTACTAATACTAGATCAATATCTATTAAAAAATCAATATAATTTACATTATAATCCAATTCGTACAATATCAGAGAATTTGTTAATACATACATACAACTTTCAAGCAATTACAATAAAAATATATCGATGCGGCTAGTCTCTCAATATATTCAAACAACAGAGACTTTATTTAAAAATCTAACCGATATGAAACTTTAATATTTTCTAATAAAATGCACTATATTTATTCCTTGACAATATTGGAAACACATTTATTCTATAAAAAATGAAATCAAAATTATGATTATACCAAAAATATTAATACTCAATAATACAAAAAATTCTAGAAGTTGTAATAATCGAAGAGACATGCCTTTTGTAATCATGCCTAAAAATAAAATAGATTTGCAAAAATTAGTTTTCATTTATTGGAAAGTTTTCTTCAAAAATTTTTTTTCCATTTTTCCATTGTATTTTTTCAAATAATTATTTTTCCAATATTATTTCTTCGTTTTTTTATTATGTTTTATTATATTTTGCTTTCTGTGCTCTAAATTGTCATGCAGTGCCCTGAAGAGTGTTTTAATATTCTAATAAGTAAACATGAAACGCGTCGGCGTAAATTAAATCTGCATTATTTCTTATTAAATTTAATTCAAGTACATCATCAATAGTTTTAAATTTTGTTTCGACTTAATCGATTGCTGAAAAGCAAAAGCTGAGAGCAGTAGATTGATTTGTATCATTTCAAGATATAGATGGATCTGTTTTCAATTGGGCAATACATTGATAAGTCACACGAGTCTTCTTTCCAATTACATGTTTAGTTATTTAGTATGTTTCGGTTCGGTGCACCACGTGAGTGAAGCAAGAAAGAAAGGACACATAATTACAAAAAAACCATAAACCAGCAACATAACTATTTACAAGGTAATAAAGACAGTTGGCTGCTGTGCTCGTCTAGTTATCAAATGGTTCATATATCACTGGTTCGGACTGCTTTTGAACGGGCTCGCTTTGCCACGTCCTCGCGTCTAATTGCATGTCTGATCAACGAACATTTTGTCCGAGCCAATGCCGATTCACCTTACACTATTGTCATACATTCTGTCGATGGTGATAGCAACGTGGACTACAAGCTCGTTCTCTCGCTCATTCATCCGGTCCCAGTAGATTCCTTGCCTTCGTTAGACCCTACTGATATAGTACCATTTCATATCTTTGACACAAACGGCAAGGAGTTTCTCTGTCCTGTCGAGATTGCCGATCACTTTTGGAAAGGATGTACCTTTGATTTGAAACAAGAGTTGGCAAGTTCAGTTCGCAATCAGGAATGGCTATTCAACCATCTTCCTACAAAAATCCCATCTCTCTTTTCGTCGGCTATCGAGTGGGAGCATTATCTAATTGAAGGTCATCCCACTCATCCAATGCATCGTTTACGAATGCCTTTTGATGACTTTGAATCTATTTTAGCAGCTCCTTGTATCAAGTTCATTTCGATTCCTCGTTCGCAATTGGTTATTCACGGTGATTGGGAGACGATTATGAAAGGTTATCTTCCTACGGCACCGTCACCTGACATTCTCATTCTACCAGTTCACGAGCTGCAAGTGTTCAACGTGCTTTCACGTATTCCATCAGCAACGCTCATTCCAAACTTCGAACGGCGATCTGTCGCTCAAAGTTCTATTCGAACAGTCTCCCCTCTACCTGTCTCAGATTTGCCTGGCTTTCATCTAAAATTGGCGCTTGGTATATGCACGACTGGTGCATGGCGAACGATCTCTTGTTATTCTGTTTACACTAGTTCTCGCATTACTCCACTCGCCAAATTCGTTGCTCCAGAATGCCTTATCGTGTTGGGCGAAACAGCATCGATTGGCTCGAATTCCACTGACGAGATGGTGAGCAAACATATTGCTTGTATCGTACGTGAAGATCCTGAAATGCTCATGCCCAATGAATCGATTATTGTGGCACAGTCTCTCGTTGAGAAAACACCCGATGATGACATGACTCTTGTTCGAGTCATCTTTCATCTTGATACCGAACAGAAATGCATCGATTTTCTTATGCGATACTCTGAACTCGTTTGTGCTTCGTTCTTACCGCCCATGCTCAAACATGGATTTTGCTTTGAATCACACGGACAAAATACACTTGCCAGATTCGATAGACATACGGGACAGTTAATCGGTTTTGCTATACGAGACTTCTGTGGTGTTAGAATTCATCGAGAACAATTTGAAAGGACAACTCCCTTCCAACTTGACATTTTACCTGGCTCGTGCATCGTCACTGATGATATAACGGAAGTCTACGCCAAAGCATTTCATTGTCTCATTCAGAATCATATGAACCGGTTAGTGCGCGCATTAGATCTCCATTATTCGCGCAAGGGTTGGATAATTGTGCGCAAAGCCGTTGAGAAATATATAAACGCCACATCACCAGCAGGAAATATGTGGTTCAAGGAAACGGTACCACTCAAAGCGTTTCTCAGGATGAAACTTGCTGATAAAGATAGTGATTCTATTTATAGCGAAACTCCCAATGTTTTGGCATTGGCTGAGAAGGATGCGGAAGACTGATTCGATGTTAGAAATTTTAACATATTTGTATTGTTTGCTGAAATCTTTAAATAAACGAAAAGACTAATAATATGAACATATGAGAGAATTGCCAAACAATTCTAGGGTGGATGTGCGTGTGGATGTGAATGGGATTGGAATCGTGACTATTTCTTGATAAACGGTGTTTGTTTCTATTTTGGTGCTAACAAAGGTAAGAATAAAAAGGTATAAGACCATAAAAGTTGCAGTATTCAGGATAGGGAACTGTAAAACGCATTAAAGACTAAGTGGTTCTTTCGTTCTTGTCCAATATTTGGTCTGCGTTAGGGTGAAAATTAATCTATATCTTTAAATAATATAAATCAATCTGCTACTCTCAACTTTTACTTTTCAGCAACCGATTAAGTTCAAATAAATTTTATTTGAAAATAAATTGATAATGTGCTTGAATTAAATTCAATACAAAAAATGATGCAGATTAAATTTACGCCGACTGTTTCATGCTTATTCATTAGAATATTAAAACACTCTTCAGGGTACTGCATGACAATATAAAGCACAAATAACAAAATATAATAAAACAAAATAAAATAAATGAAGAAATAATAAGTATTTGAAAACATACAAAGTAAGAATGGAAAATAATTTTTTAACGAAAACTAATGTTTCAAAGCTCTTTTATATTTAGGCATTATTACAAAAGGCATGCCTCGTCGATTATAAAAAAGGAAAGAGGAAAATTAAATAAGAAGTTATTTATAAAGTCTTGTGGGCAATCATTGGTAACTACTATCCATTTCAAAATAGAAGAAGGGTTAGTGTAAGTTGAATAACTCGAGAACGCAAGCAACTATCGAGGTCGGGTTTTCACCATCATGTAACCAACAGCAGAGCACGTAGCCCTATGTAAATAACAAAATTTTCAAGAAGGTCTCTAGGGAATTTACAGGTGGGTCTTTGGAAAACCACATCGATTTTTAGGAATCCAATGTTGGATTTTTATTTTAAATACGTGTATTCAATAGAAAAAATCGTTCTCTTTCGAGCTACCCAAATCCGATGTTTCTGACTTGTTCCGTTCAGAAGTTTTAAGGGTTTTACAGAAACCCAGGGTTTTGGCTCAGTGTCCCTGGATCAATGGAAAGCAGGTCTAGAGAGGGGTAATTGATCACACTGAGTCGAGTGATGATGTTTGTTCCCACTTTCAAAACTATCTAAATTCACAAGCTCAAAGTTTTCGAGATCCAACTGTTTCCCCTTTGTAGAGGAAAGTGACGATATTTCGAAAACTTTCAGCTTGTGAATTTAGATAGTTTTGAAAGTGAAAACAAACATCATTGCTCGACTCAGTGTGATAAATTGCCCCTCTATAGATCTGCTTTCCGTTGATCCAGGGACACTGAGCCGAAACCCTGGGTTTCTGGAAAACCCTTAAAACTTCTGAACGGAACAAGTCAGAAATGGTGTGGGTGTGAGAATGGATGTTTAGTGTAGGCGTGAGTGTGAGCGGATGTGGTTCTTTCTCTCATATACCCCTATACACATCCACACCCACACCCCACTTATTGAATATTTCATCTAGTGGAGTGATCCTTTTTTGGTGATCGGTCAAACACATAGGTAGAGGTAAAACGGGCATAGTGTATGATCAACATTCTGTAAATAGTAACTTATCTATTTTTCTAATGGCAAACAAAGATGCGAATACGCTGAACTTAACAACACAAGATACTCTATGATATTTTTAAAAGAAAACGAAATTAATTTTAGCATTTGAACAATATAAAGCTTAATACAGATAAATCCGATATGCCAAATATACAAAACGTATCAGGTAAAATTAAATAAATTATTGATTGTAAAAAACATTAATACAACTGAATTGCTACTAAATATATCAGATGTTTTAGTTTACGTAGCGCCGTAAACCGTATATTGCTATAATGAATATCAATAGAGAAAGTTATACAAATATAATTGTGATTCGGGTGTATATATTGACTCTTTTGAATAATAGATTTCTGTATTATTGTTATTCTTTCTAAAACTATCGAAAGGAAATTTTTTAGATTATGCCATTGAAATCTAGAATCGAAGAAAAAGCTTTTCAAGAGGCACTTCGATCACTTTGTATCGATGAATTGATTTTATTGAAAAGCAGCAAATTGACTAGGAACATATGGGGTATTCTTTGTTTGAAAACGGATAAAGTAGATAACGTCGAAAATCGGCGGGCATGTTATGATGCTTGGAGACAAAAGCGATATAATTCACATGAAATAGTCAATAGTATTTTGCATGTATGTACTTCGAAGTTCAGTCTTAATTTATATATTAAGCATCTTTCATTGTTACAGGAAACGCAGCGATCTACAAACACCATAACGGTTCAAAATAACATTCTTGAGGAAGATCAAATTACTGATCGAACAATGGTTAGTGTAAAAATCAGCCGATTCTAGATAGCTCGTCTTATATTTGATGTATCATGTTTAATATTGTATTGGTATCTTAGGCACAACAAGTTAATTCAGTTTTAACTAGTGATTCTACGCAAGATAACTTATCGTCATCAACAACTCGTATGATAATCACAAACAACGACCAGATCACACAGAGAGCTGTGAGTGAAGTGAACATTTAAGCCTAACGATTATAGATATTTGTGTTTTCGTCACCCTCTCTCACTTTCACATTATTTGTTTTATCATATCTAGTATAACTATTGAAGAATGCAAATAGAGAAGAGAGTAAGATGTATAACCTCAATCAAAATAGAAAGAAACTAGAAAAATATTAGAACGAAAAGCCAATAATAGTGCAATCAGTAATACTTGATGTTAATAGTGGAAAAAAGTCTGTTAGCAATGATATTATTGAAGTAGTACCCATAGCAACAAACTGCTAAATATTGAAAAAAGCGATTCTGGATATTACTCTTAGAAATTCTAATCATTTTTCACATTTGAAAGTATGCAATGATCGATAAACCTGGTTAAGTATCTATAATTGTTGATAGGCAAAAAGACACAGAGAAAGTGCTTGTTTTTGCATTAATTTGAAGATGATCACACAAAATGTATATGCTTCATGACTGAAAAGAACTGCAACAATACATTGCACTCGGTAGCACGTCTTGGGCTCTTCGTCTTGAACAATTCAAAACAATGTCATCTGCTAATAAAGAAGCTGGAAATAAAAATGCTGTAGGATCAAGTCCATCAGTAATTCGAAAAATATCAAGTGAAGCAAATGTCAAACTTCGCCGTGATGAAGAATTAGATAAAAGTCTTCTCCAACTCAAGATGGAGAAAGCCGATAAAATCTTTCCTGGTGAGCAAGTTCCCGGTTATCTTCAAGAAATCAGCATGGATCCATTAAGACTCATTTGTTTCACAACAGGTGGTATTGCTGCCTATCATTGATTTGCATCTAGGGGGTGTGGAGTGTGGGTATGAGTGGGTGTAGGTGCTATTCTTCTTATTTAAATCCATATCCACACTCAAACTCACACCCACATCCCATGCTCCATACCCCACATCCACATCTCACGCTCCATACCCCACCCCCACACCCACACCTACACCCACACCCACCCATACCCACATCCTCAAGTAGCTTAAAATAACTTCAAGTAAGTTTGAAGTAGAAAAGTACGTCAAAGTAAACTACTTGAAGTAGCTCAAAGTAACTTCAAATCCAAAAGGCCGCTGTTTCCTCCTTGCTTTCTTCTGTTACCGTCAGCAGAAATGAAAAATAAGTGAACAGCTATAGTTGGATATTACCCATGTAAAAAAAATGACCTCAATAATCACAAAAAATCTGATTTTTAATCGATTATAATCATACGATTCTTAATCAATGGTTTACACGGAAATAATCAGAAAAAAATCAGTTTTTTTTTCAGTTTGATTATAATCGGTTTGAAATTGAGTTAAAAAAAAATCATTCGCTCGCTTGACTACATATCAATCGGACGTATTTTTTCTTTTCTCCTTCGCGCACATTCATACACTTCATTGATTCATCACGCGTCCAACGCGTGTTACTTATTTAAAATAAAATAAAACAAACAAACAAAATAAACAATAAATAAATAAAACCAACTTAAATTACTGATAATTTAGTCAATATATGGCTAATTATCACACAAATAAAAAAATGGTTTATTCAAATCAGCAACAAAATCGTTATTCCATTGATAATATAATCGGTCAATTACCTCAATCATGTTATTATCATCAATGTTCATGCCCAGCTACACAAGTTGATCCATTATCCAACGTGCACTTCATATCGAAAGAAAATCGTCGTCATCAACGTATTCCACCACCACTATCAACGAATACGATTCCAATCAATTCGCCAGCTCGTAGCAAACGTGGTACTCTATCAAGTAATCCAGATGATGATGATTTTCAACTTGTTTCACACCAAAAAAAAAAAAACAAACGGACATACTCAAACGTCAACAACAACAACCAAATACTAATGTTAATATTAATAACCCCACAACAAATACAGTACGATCCACAGCTTCAAATACAACTACAAACCCCATCAACAACCTTGAAAGTCCACCAAGTAATCAAAATTTAACAACAGCTGCTACTCGATATGCAACAACAAGATTCCCATTCCCACCATACATTATACGGTTTAAATCGAACCAGGTTACATTGAACCATTTCAATGAAGATATTGTCCATCATTTTAAAAACAATCATCAGATTAATATTGAAATTCTCAACTGTCGTTCATCAAAGGTAAAATGTAATAATGATGAGATTGATTTTCTTCTTTATTTAAAGGGCAGTGTGTCTTTTGCTTCATTATATGATCAAACTATTTGGCCATTAAAACTTGCTGGTAATGATTATACATTTCCTTCTTGGCCATCGATACCCCCTCAACTTTCTCTTATATTAAAAAATGTCAATGTTCAAATTGATCTTGAAGATTTCACAAATGAAGTAAAAGCTCTTGTTCCTGATGTAAAAAATGTTATTCGTATGAAGAACAAATTCGGAAATAACATACATATGATTAAACTGGAACTTGTTTCACTATTAGCTCGACAAGATTTAATTGATGCAAAAAAATTAATTATTAATTATATATCTTATGAAGTTACGGAATTTCTTGCACCAGTTACTGTACTTATTTGTTCTAAGTATAGTGGCATTGGCCACTTTCGCAAGCAATGCACAGAACAAAACGAGACGTGTAAAACATGTGTTCAAACATTTGCTGACCTGAAAAATCATCATTGTACAATGGATCCATTATGCAAGCACTGCAACGGCAATCATTTATCAAACCCCATGAAGTGCCCAATTATCAAAACGTTTCGAGCTGAACTTACCAAAAAAATACTCAACACAAACGTTCGTTCATCTTCAACAGCTGATAATAATAATAATAATAATAATACGAACAATAACATCAACAACAAATACATTTACAATCCGCAAAATTTTCCACCATTACCAACAACTCAATCGACATTAAATAATTCGGTGATGCTGAAATTGGACGAATTAATGACAAAGATGTCTGAAGTAAAGGAACATCTGTCGAATCTCTCATCAAAACATGAAAAGTATGAACAGTTCATGATAGAAAAAACACAAAATGATGAACGTGTAAATCAACAAATTGAATTACTATTATTAAATGATCAAGATTTAAAAAAAGATTTACTTCAACTCAAATTATTGATCGAAAGACGTGATAATTTATTCATGAAATTATTATTTCCAATGTTTGAAGATTTATTTTCTCATATTGCTGCACTCAATCAGGACAAAAGAGGTAACACGCTAGATGCGAACCTGAAAGTTAGACTAGAGCGTTATCTTATCCAAGTGAAAAAAACAAAAGAAGGCAAATTATGTATGACCTAATGTTACTATCGCCGAATGCGCCTCCTTTTTTCTCTTGTATCTCTTCTTTAAAACAGTGTAAAAGAGAATGTTTTTTATCCAGAGCCCATGAATGTTTATCTTATTTTGACTTTATCCTTTTCACGAACATTCTAGCGGAGTGGGAGAGCTCCCCTCTATTAACTACATGTTTCTCTTCATGGCAAAATTATGTTTGCTGTGACACTGAGTCTTCTTCTTCATCTCTACAAGTACTATCATTCAACGTGCGTGGATTCGGACTGAGATGGCAGGAAGTCCTTCTCCTGACAACATCATATAAGGTAGATCTGCTCATACTCCTGGAAACAGGCACAGTCGATTTTTGCCTTTGCCAAAAGGCATTTCCAAACTTTATTAGTTTTTATCAAAAGGGGGAAAACCGTAATGGTGGTGTCTTAGTACTAGTCAGAGTAGGAATTCACGTTAGTAGAGTCGACTGTAGGCTACCAAATGTTTGCGTAATTGATATTAAGGCAGATGAAGAACTTCGTGTCCTCGGAGTTTATGCATCTGATAGTAGATCGTGGTCGTGGGATGATCTGTCCCACTTCATTTCTAGTAAATGTGTTCTCTTCGGAGATTTTAACGTTGACTTGTACAAGGATGGTAACAAAGCTGAGAAGATCCTGGGTTGGGCTGATATGAACTCTTTAGCCCCCTTTCTACCTGACACACCAACATCCCTACGCGCCAACAGAATAATAGATTATGCATTTGCAGGTGGTGTAAACGTTAATATCATGACACATAAAGGCAACACAACGAGTGATCATCTTCCCGTTCTCTCATTCATCCCGATGAGGATTAAGCAGAACAACTTAGGAAGAAATATACATTGGAAGGTATTTTCGCTTTTTATGGAATACGCATACCCCTTCTGGGAGATGACATGGGATACAAGGAACCTCAATATAGCATATAATGATTATATCAAATTCCTATATCTTCTAACAGCTCGATGCACAGTCACTTTCCCCATAAATAGGTATCGTATTGCAATTCCAGCTGTTCTAAGAGCATCTATGTCTTACGTTAGAGCTCTATCCTTTCGGCAACTTAGAACCAGAAATCTCGCACAAAAAAACGAAGTACTTGCCCTAAGAGAAATAGTTAAACAACAATTAAAATACTATCGCTCACATCAACTCTCCCTGATGTTACAATCTCGTAACACAGCCGCACCAATTTCCGTCTCGTTCTGGTCAAAAACTAAACGATATCTCAAACAGTCGTCCTCTAGTCTCCAGGCACTATATGATCCTGCAGGAAACATTTGTAGGGAACCACATGAAATGTGTGAAGTTGCTGCTAACTACTATGAAGACTTCTTCAAGCAGCAGGAAGTAGTAAGACCACACCCATATACTGATTCTCCACTGACCGATTTTGAGAACCATGAGGAAACGATCCCCGAGGTTTCTCTCACAGAATTACTTGAAACGGTACATGCCAAACGAAAGAAGAAATCCCTGGATGCTCATGGACTCTCAAACTTTACGTTCAACTTCATACCCCCGGCGTATTGGTCTCTACTCTTAGAACTCTATAATCTCTCTTTCAAAAAAGCGATCCTACCTATCGCTTGGAAAGACACTCGTATGATTCTCATAGCAAAGAAGGAATCAATCTGTGATCCGAGTGCAACCCGACCTATCTCGCTCCTCGATGTCTTCCAGAAAGTAGGAGAAAAACTGTTTCTCACCCGCTTTCAGGAGGTCCTACGTAGGAGGGGTTTACTCCCGGACAATCAATCCGGATTTAGAGATAGTTTCAGATTACAAACCCGGTTATTACTTTTTTTAGAAGATATATATAGCTTAATGTCCAACAGCGCCCCCGTATGCACTGTGTTTGTAGATTTTCGGTCGGCGTTTGACCAATTATGGTTCGCTGGTTGCTTAGGAAAAATGCGTAGAGTAAGTATCCCCCCTGCCTACCTGGCCTGGATTGAAGCATGGCTAATCGACAGAAGAGGTTTTATAGATATAAATGGTAGAAAATCGCGCTGGTTCGCAATAGACAAAGGTTGCCCACAGGGCGGTATTTTATCGCCCAGTTTATTTATAGCCTATCATTGTGATATGGGTCAATTCCTCACCGGGTGCATGAGCCATTTTTTTGCCGACGACCTTGCGGCAATTGTAGCGGGGCAATTGGGCATACGCTACACAGATCAATGTCTTGATCTGGAAATAAGGATTAAATCCCTCATAGATCAGCTTGAATATTATTCATATTTGTCAGTACAGCCCATCAACTTCACCAAAACGGAAGCCCTATTCAGCGCTCGAGCGATAGGCCTACCCAAGTTCGATATATTTTTTGACTCGTCTAAAGAAAAAAAGATCCACTGGACAAATGAATTTAAGTACCTTGGGTACTGGATCACCCCCAAACTAGGTTGGGGTATGATGCTCATGAAAACGATGACGAAGATTAGACAACGTGTCTCGTTAATCAGATCGTTTAAACTCGGCGGCTGTTCCTCCCCTAAGCTGAGACGTGCCCTCTTCGCGTCGTTCGTGCTACCATTGTTTACATGGATTTACCCTCTGTTCCCACTCCTCACTGACAAGCAAAGAAACGACCTATCCCATTTTTACTACACTTGCCTGCGAAGAGTCATGTTCGCCCTGCATTGGAATGAAAATTTTTTTGCGTACGCG